>JASVEL010009463.1:0-185887 GCA_032618575.1 Nicotiana noctiflora | reverse complement strand
CTTGACAATTGGACCAGTGGAGTTCACCATGGAATTCCAGGTGCTGGACATGGTAGTGTCATATAACCTTCTGATAGGGCGACCATGGATCCATGCCGCAAGAGCAGTTCCATCCAGCCTACACCAACTCGTCAAGTTTGAGTGGGACCAATAGGAGATCGTCGTCCACGGAGAGAATGATCTACAACCAGGCACTGTCGTCCCCTTTGTTGAGACAGAAGAAGATGTTGGGCCATGGGTATACCAGATCCGCGATGTGGTATCCGCCAACCGAGTTCCAGAAGGGGAATGCATTCCAAATGACAGAATAATTACTGCAGAACGTCATGGTGGCTCATGAAATGTTGAGACACGGTTTCATACCCGGCAAAGGTCTAGGTGCATCTCTGCAAGGAATCATACAACCGGTATCCGTGGTCGAAAACGTAGGAACCTTCGGCTTGGGATTCAAGCCAACATCAGAGGACATCCAGCGAGCCAAGAGGAATAAGCAGAAGACATGGGTGCTCCCGAAGCCTGTTCCACGCCTTTCCCGATCTTTTGTCAGGTCCGGAGTAAGAGGACATCCGACGACAAAGGTTCCCAGTCCTATGGTTAGGCCAGGACGAAGAGTTCTTAAGAAAGTTCGAGGACCTATTCGCAGATGTATGCATGCTCGAGGATGGCGAAGGATCCAGCCATGCCGAGATACACTTTGTGGGATCGAAAGCAAAGTTGAATAATTGGAAGGCTACTCCTCTCCCTGTCCGGAAGGAGTCTTGGTAGTTTGTTTTGGATTGTTTTCTTTTGAAATTTTGTGTTGGGATTGTCCCCGAAGTAAAATCCATTTGTTTTAGTTCATTTCGAATTGAGTTTGCAAGTTTGTTTTTCCTTGTACTGTTCCCATTAATGAAATTTTGTTCCCTTCGTTTCTAATTTTGTTTATTTTTCCTTCTTTTTACTTTTCTGAGCAGCTTTCTTTCAACTGATCTTAATGATATGGCGTGCTTAAAGATTAATCAATCCAGTCTAGAAAGTCAATCGGGTTTGGAAATAATAACGCATGAAATAAGAAGTGATGAGAGTGAACCGGAATACGGCGATGATGAAGCCGTAGAAGAAATCGGTGAAGAATTAAGTCACTTCGAGGAAAAACCCAAACCAAATTTAAATGATACTGAGGCTGTTAATCTGGGGGACACAGATGACGTCAAAGAAACCAGAATAAGTGTCCATATTGAACCCAACCTGAAAGAAGAATTGATCAAAACACTCATGGAGTTTAGAGACATTTTCGCATGGTCGTACGACGACATGCCAGGACTCAGCACTGATCTAGTGGTTCATAAATTACCCACCGATCCAGCATATCCTCCCGTCAAGCAAAAACTGCGGAAGTTCAAAACGGAGATGAGTGTAAAGATCAAGGAGGAAGTAACCAAGCAGTTGCAGGCAAAAGTCATTCGTGTCACTCGATACCCTGAATGGTTGGCTAACGTAGTACCAGTGCCAAAGAAAGACGGAAAGATCAGAGTATGCGTAGACTACCGCAATCTCAACAAGGCGAGTCCCAAGGATAATTTCCCGCTTCCCAATATCCATATCCTGATTGATAATTACGCCGGACGTGAAATCGGATCCTTTGTGGATTGCTACGCAGGATACCATCAGATCTTGATGGATGAAGAGGACGCAGAAAAGACGGCTTTTATCACACCGTGGGGGACTTATTGCTATCGGGTGATGCCATTCGGTTTGAAGAACGCAGGGGCAACATACATGAGAGTGATGACTACGGTATTCCATGATATGATACACAAGGAGATTGAAGTATATGTGGATGATGTGATCATAAAATCTAGACGTCAAGAAGACCACGTTGCTGACCTCAGGAAGTTCTTTCAAAGACTGCGAAGATATGATATCAAACTCAATCCGGCCAAATGCGCATTCGGAGTCCCATCAGGAAAGTTGCTAGGATTCATCGTCAGCCGACGGGGCATTGAGTTGGACCCATCCAAAATCAAGTCCATCCAAGAGTTACCTCCGCCAAGGAATAAAACAGAGGTAATGAGTTTGTTGGGAAGGTTAAATTACATCAGTAGGTTTATTGCTCAGCTCACAGCAACCTGTGAGCCCATATTCCGTCTGTTGAAGAAAGACGCTGCGATAGAATGGATGACAGAATGTCAAGAAGCGTTTTACCAAATCAAAGGGTATTTGTCAAACCCACCCGTACTGGTTCCGCCCGAACCAGGTAGACCCCTGATTCTTTATCTAACGGTTTTGGAGAATTCGTTCGGCTGCGTACTGGGGCAGCATGATCTTACTGGAAGGAAGGAACGGGCCATTTACTATCTCAGTAAGAAATTCACGGTCCACGAGGTTAAGTACACTCATTTGGAAAAGACCTGCCGTGCTTTGACTTGGGTAGCCCAAAAGCTGAAACATTATTTGTCTTCTTACACCACTTACCTCATTTCGCATTTGGATCCGTTGAAGTATATTTTCCAGAAACCTATGCCTACAGGGAGGTTAGCAAAATGGCAAATATTACTTACAGAGTTCGACATCATATATGTGACAAGGACGGCTATGAAAGCTCAAGCCCTAGCCGATCACTTAGCCGAGAATCCTGTTGATGACGAATACGAACCTCTGAGGACGTATTTTCCAGACGAAGAAGTACTGCAGATTGATGGGTTGGAGTTAACCGAGGATCCAGGGTGGAAGCTTTTCTTCGACGGAGCGGCGAACGTAAAAGGAGTCGGAGTAGGGGCCGTGCTTATCTCTGAAACAGGACATCACTATCCTGTTACTGCTCAACTGCGTTTTCATTGTACCAATAATATGGCTGAGTACGAGGCATGTATCTTGGGGTTACGATTAGCAGTAGACATGGATGTACAAGACGTCTTGGTCTTGGGGGACTCGGACCTTCTGGTACATCAGATTCAGGGAGAATGGGAAACCAGAGATTTAAAGCTTATCCCGTATCGTCAGTGTTTGCATGATCTGACCAAACGCTTTCGATCAGTAGAATTCAAGCACATCCCAAGGATGCATAATGAGGTTGCAGACGCTCTAGCTACTTTAGCGTCAATGCTACATCACCCGGACAAGGTTCATGTCGATTCGTTACATATTCAGGTCCGAAATCAACATGCTTATTGCAATATGATAGAGGAAGAGATGGATGGCGAGCCATGGTTTCATGATGTCAAGGAATACCTCAGGTTAGGAATATATCCAGAGCAAGCAACTGGAGATCAAAAGAGAGCTATTCGGCGATTGGCTAACAATTTTTTCCTTAGTGGAGGGGTGCTGTACAAAAGAACCCCGTATTTGGGATTGTTGAGATGTATAGATGCGGGTCAAGCCACAACAGTGATGACAGATATACACTCCGGAGTTTGTGGGCCTCACATGAGCGGATATGTATTGGCAAAGAAGATTCTTCGAGCAGGATATTACTGGCTCACGATGGAGCGTGATTGTATAAGTTTCGTGCGAAGATGCCATCGGTGTCAGATACACGGAGATTTGATTCATTCTCCACCGACTGAATTGCATACAATGTCAGCACCATGGTCGTTTGTTGCATGGGGTATGGATGTTATTGGACCTATAGAGCCTGCGGCTTCCAATGGTCATAGGTTCATTCTGGTAACGATCGATTATTTTACCAAGTGGGTGGAGGCCAAAACATTCAAATCAGTGACCAAGAAGGCGGTGGTGGATTTCGTACATTCCCACATCATCTGCAGGTTTGGAATTCCAAAGATAATCATCACGGATAACGGTGCCAATCTTAACAACGGATTGATGAAGGAGGTATGTCAACAGTTCAAGATTACACACCAAAATTCCACACCGTATCGTCCCAAAGCAAATGGTGCGGTTGAGGCAGCAAACAAGAATATAAAGAAGATATTGAGGAAGATGGTAGAAGGGTCCAGGCAATGGCATGAAAAGTTACCATTCGCACTGTTAGGTTATCGCACTACCGTCCGGACTTCGGTAGGTGCAACTCCTTACTTGTTGGTGTACGGGACTGAAGCAGTAATACCAGCAGAAGTTGAAATCCCATCCCTCCGAATTGTCGCCGAAGCCGAGATTGATGACGACGAGTGGGTCAAAACCCGATTGGAGCAATTGAGTTTGATCGATGAAAAGAGATTGACAGCAGTATGTCACGGCCAATTGTATCAAAAGAGAATGGCAAGAGCATATAACAAGAAGGTACGTCCCAGGAAATTTGAAGTGGGACAACATGTGCTGAAGAGAGTTCTACCACATCAGGCCGAAGCGAAAGGCAAGTTCGCTCCAAATTGGCAGGGACCATTTGTGGTGACTAGAGTATTATCCAACGGCGCTCTATGTCTAACTGGATGTTGAGGGAAGATGCACCGATATGGCTATCAATTCTGATGCAGTCAAGAGATATTATGTGTAATTCTTTAATGCATTTGTCAACGTTTGGTTTCGTTTGTGTGTATTTGGCATTTTTCGGAGAAATGAAATGACAGAGGCAATTTTTCTACTACCCAAACACTCTAACCCTTGTTTTCCCCTTTGAGCCTTAGTTATTCTTTCATATACCCTCTTTCGGAATCACCAATGAAGATGTGTAACAAAATAGAAAAAGAAACAAAGAAAAGACACAAGAAAAAGTGAACTACGTTCGACCTGATTCCTCAAGAAGGATACGTAGGCGCCACACGGCTCGGTCATGATAAAATAAAAATCAAAGATCCCCCAAGCAACATAACTGGGGCAGAAATCATTGTTTCGTTTGAAAGATAGTGTGGATTCCGAAAGTTGTAATAAGCTAACCGTTGAGGTTAAACCCCTTTCTTCAGCCTCACGCGCAGAAACCACATTAAGAACCGAAAAGACCTCTCGATCAGTATTTGAGAAATGCCAAGTCATACGAGTGAAACTACGAGTGACACTTCAATCCTCGACTGAATCCAGGATGCACAAGCCGAAAGGGGATAACGCTCTAGAGGGAATCTCATGGGTGATACCCCGCCGCAGGGAAAGAAAGCGTAAATGAGAGAGTCTTAACGGTGAAAACCCTCGCGGGCACCTTAAGGCGAAGGAAGTTGAGAGAAGTAAAATGAGAGAATCTTACGGTGAAAACCTTTACGGGCACCTTAAGGCGACGGGAGATAGAGAAATGAGAGAATCTCATTAGTGAAAACCCTTCAAAGGGCACTATGAGGTGACGAGGGTGAGATGGTTACCAGATGTCTGCATGAGACAAGGTTTGGACATCCGTTTACCCCTAGCAGAACGCGGCATCAGAAAGTGATTGACATGAATAGACTGGGTAGTTTAATCTCCAAGGCACGGCATAACCATTGGATCAGTCACACATTCAGATAAGTTTTCCTTTTTGAGTTCAGAAAAGTTTTCCTCTTCTTTTGTCATTTGCGGTCAGCATTCTTTTCTTTTCTTTCATTTTTCGAAAATTGATTTTTTAAAGCTTACTACCAAGTCTCCCAAAGCAGTATAATGAAAATGAATAGGCGTGGAACGAGGCAATAAGGCAGAAATCGTTCCGATAGTAAGATTGGAACGACAGGATGATCGGAAGGTTCGCAGGAATTACGGAGTAGGATGGACACATGTGGCACGTCCGAAAGATGATTTTACGCAACAGATCACCGGCTAAAAAGAGTCGGATCAAACCAAAGATTGGGATGAAAGGAAAAGATGAGAAACCGTTCGTAGAGAGAGCATCATCCCCAGCAAGCGTCAACGTCATCCTCAAAATTCGAGAGAGGCCAAGCAGCTGACAGAGAAAAGAAAATGGCCCCAACAAGAGTGGCACGACCACTCACTGCGTTTTTGAAACTAACAATTTTTCTTTGATTTAAAGCAGGAAAAGAGGGTTCGTTGGCAGAAAAGCATACCATCCAGAAGTTTATCAAACTGGGGCAGAAAATTTTCTCCTATTGCGAAAATTTTCTTGAAAGCAAAGACCCATTGGATAAGGGTAGAAAGCAACACAAGATTTCGGGAAATACCAGCTCCGAGTAGAATAGTTTTGAGAAAGGCCGGACAACACGATGGGGTGATCGTTGAGCCTGGTATCATCCCCAGCATTTGTTGGAAAAATGAAACAATGGCTTCGAGATTCCCCCAGCAGTATTATATCCCATAAGTTTTCAAAGAAGCAGAGGTGTGAGTCCTAGAGGAGGAATGGGGAGAAGGAAATAAAGAATACTTCCCCAGCAGCATCATCACTAGCAGGTAAATAGGCAGTTCCGAAGATATCCCCAGCAGCCAAAGGAAAAGTAGCACGGTCCAAGGGGAAGGCAATTCCAAGACGAGATAATTCAGAAGAGAAGATGGCCCGAGAGGCAATACAGGAAGAAGAAAATGGTACAAAAGGCAAAGGAAGGTAATCAAGATAGGTTGAAATCAGTGAGTGGTAGTTGAAGTCAGGGAGCCCGCCTGGAGAATGGAGTGGCGATCTTATTTGCGAAGTTGTAGTCGAAGTCAGGGAGCCCGCCTGGAGAATGGAGTGGCGATTTTATTTTGAAGTTGTATTTGAAGTCAGGGAGCCCGCCTGAAGAATGGAGTGGCGATTTATTTTGAAGTTGTAGTTGAAGTCAGGGAGCCCGCCTGAAGAATGGAGTGGCGATTTAGTTTTGAAGTTGTAATTGAAGTCAGGGAGCCCGCCTGAAGAATGGAGTGGCGATTTAGTTTTGAAGTTGTAATTGAAGTCAGGGAGCCCGCCTGAAGAATGGAGTGGCGATTTAGTTTTGAAGTTGTAATTGAAGTCAGGGAGCCCGCCTGAAGAATGGAGTGGCGATTTAGTTTTGAAGTTGTAATTGAAGTCAGGGAGCCCGCCTGAAGAATGGAGTGGCGATTTAGTTTTGAAGTTGTAATTGAAGTCAGGGAGCCCGCCTGAAGAATGGAGTGGCGATTTATTTTGAAGTTGTAATGGAAGTCAGGGAGCCCGCCTGAAGAATGGAGTGGCGATTTATTTTGAAGTTGTAATTGAAGTCAGGGAGCCCGCCTGAAGAATGGAGTGGCGATTTATGATTAAAGTGTGTCGATAAAGTCAAAAGCCCAGCGGAAAAGCAGAATGACGTCTTAATTTCCAAGATTTGATAAAGATAGCGAGGCATCGGAAAGTTACAGAATGTAACGGAAACCCCCAGCATGAATCCAAGTTCATAATCAGAAGGAAAGCAACAAGGATCAGAAAGATAGATTCAGACTTCGAAGCAGAATGGTTTGAAGATCACAAAGGAGGGACCAATGGTCGGAGTTTGGCGATCAAGACAGGCCGAAATAACAATTGTCAGAAGAGAAGAAGCATCAGAAGGAACATCAAGTCAGACAGAATAGCAAGGAACATGACAAAATCAAGTGGGAGAGATAGATAAGATTTCACAATGTTGTAACTTAGTCTAGCTTCTTATTTTTCGTTTAGTACAGATGTAATAAGAAGGTCAGTGAGCAGTAAGCAGCAACAGCGGCAACGGTAGCAACAATAACAGCAAAGTGTCAGTCCACGGTAGTCCCAACTACCAAAACTTCCCGAACTACACTGACCTGATTCCTGTTTAGCCCAGGATATGTAGGCAACCTCTGAAGCAGGGTGCGGTCAAAGTTTTTCAAAATGCTTCGCAATGGAATACTCGAGCGGGTAAAAAATCGTTCATAGTTTCTCACTTATCTTTGCACGGAAACTCTTCGTGTCTCCGAGCAAAGAGGGGCAGCTGTGAGCACGTGATTTTTGCCCTACACATGAGTTATTCCTATAAAATTCAGAATAAATGATTTTTCCTTATTTTGTGTGAATCTCGTGTTAGTTGTTTGCATGTTACTTGCGTGTGATAAATAAAAATACAAAAATTGCATTTCTTAGGAGGTTAATTCATTTTTTTTAACAAATTAAAGAAAAAATCAAAAAATAGTTAGCTTTTAAATTGAAAATTTCCAAAAAGAAGGTAATTAGTTTAGTTTTAATTAATTCCAAATAACTACAAAGTAGGGAAAATATAAAAAATACAAAGAAAATAAAATAAAAAAAGAGGAGGATTAATACAAAATACAAGTTATTATAGGAAGAATAGGAGAAAAGAGAGTAGAATAAATGGGCCATCTGCCAGCCGAAATCCCAGCCCAAAACGGACAACCCAGTGGCTGAACCCTGGCCCAAAACGAACAAACCCGCCCCAGCCCAATTACCCTGATCGGACCAACCCTTTTTGTGAGATTAAATCTCAGCCCTCCATGCATCATAATCCCACGGTCCAGAACATTACACCAATTTTAATTACCCAAACCCCTCCCAAAACCCTAAATCACATTCATTTGTGACACCCCTTCAAAGACCAGCCGCCTCCCGCCGCAGACCACCGTCCGCCGCCGCCGAAAATCGCCCCACGGCAGTTCCGGCGGTCCAAACACCACCATTTTTACACCAAATCTTCATCTCAACCTCCCCATTCCAACCCCGTGCCTAGCTAACCTCGAATCATCTTGGGCCGCCTCGAATCTCCATTTGAAGATGTGAGCGAATTATGAACTTACTCCAATCAAGTCCAAATTCATACCAGTGATTCCCCTAACCTTCCTCGTAATCAAACCAAACTTGGTTTGGTTCGAATCAAGCCCGAACCACCCAAATCCCAAATCCGAGCCCCAAGAACCCTAGAATTAAAAAACTAGGGATTTCGTCCAATTAAAATGACTTGAAGTTAATAGACTTTAATTGGTATGTTTTCATTTGAAAACATTTCAATTAAAGTCCATTCGACTTCAAAAAATGCAATTTCAAGTCCGTGTGAGCCCGGGTTTGTTCGATTTCGGATTGTCTTCATAAGGTATTTCATTTTTTCTTCTGTTTTATATATTGTTGTGCTCATTGTTTGGTTTAATTGTTCATTCGTTTTTCTGTTTTTAGTTTTAAATCGTTTCCTTCTTCTTCTCCAAACTCAAGACCTTTTATTTGGTCGATCGGTTTATTCTTTGTTGATAACGTGTAGTTGTTAGTCGAATTCAATTCGTTGTTAATATCGTCAAGTTGTTAGATGTTGAAATTATGAAATGCTGTCCGAAATTTGTGTGGTCACTGTTTGTCGGATTTGGTTGTCGATTACACATATCGTAATTGGCTAATCGAATGTTGTCAAATACGTGTTCGCGTCAATTAGCGTCGTCGATTGGTTAGCCTCGTATTTTGTTTCTTCTTTGGCCGAGAATGAGGATCACTGTTTCTGTCGATTTTGTTTGTTGCCGATCATACATGTTGTGATTCGACTTAACGAATGTCGTCGTTTAAATTCGCGAATTTGTTGTTTGAAATTCCGGGCAGTGGTTCATTGTTTTGCTTGAATTAAAATTTTTCGGTTTGTTGTTTGTTCAGAGTATTGAGTTAATTGTTGGATTGTTTGTTTTGAACCATTGTTGATTCTAAATTAGGTTGTGAATTGGATATAGCTGTTAGTCCATTTAAGTAGCCCTAAAATCAACCTTTAAAGTGCAGTACACATGGAAATGAGTTGGTAAAACTTGCTGGACAGCAGTGTACCTCATTGGTTTTTACCTTTAGGACTTTGTTTAGATGTTTAAAACCCATACTTAGACAAAACAGGGTGGGATAATCAGAGAATATCATGATGATAATGAGTGTTTCTAATGCTGGTTAGTTGTATAATCAGAAACACATGGGAATAACTGAAAAAAGGTCAAAAGTAATGCACATGGGAGGAGTTTAAGCAAGCTGGACAGATCTGAAACTAAAGGAAATAGGGGATGTTACTCTATAAAAGAGAGACACTCAACTGAAGGGAGGGACACTGAAAAAGATACAGAACAGAGAGAACATTAGGAAACATTCTGAAATAGATTCAAACAGTGAGAACATTTTGAGAATCTGGAGAAAAAACTAAACTCACAGAAAAATAGCATATACACTCACTGGAGGATACACACGGCAGAACACTGGAAAACATACACACACTCATTGAACCTGTTGGTGTTTATGTGTTTTTGGTTCATTTCTGGTTTGCTTTTGATTGCTGGGATTTGGTTTGAACACTGTTTGAAACTCCAAGTGTTTCAAGTTTGGTTTAAAAGTGTTCTTCTCTGATTATTTTCTGGGCTAACTTTGTTGCTGCTGTTCTGTTATTTGCCACTGACCACTCCTCCCATTTCCATTTCCAGGTATGCCATACCACTTTGGTGCATGACATAGAAGAACATGAAGTTTGTTTGATTCAACTGAAAATTTTATGACATATCCGTTGGTTACATATCATCGCAATAGCTAATTTATGCAGTTTAGCTTAGTTCATACTATATGTAATACATGATCATTTTTACTGTTAAGTTCTGAAAGTTATAGTAAGAAGATTACTCTAGTTGAATAATGGTTTTGAGTATTAGATCGAATTCGTGAAGGATGAGTTTAGGACCATGCTTTCTTGTCTTTCTTTTTAGTTGACAACAAATTGTCTCTGCTGTTTTTCGTGTTTCTTGGTGTTTAATATGATAGTCTGCAATGTTAATTTCAGATTTTCCGAGCTGGTTCTTTGTTTTGAATTTATTTTGTTATTATAAGAAAGTAGTGGAATCACATTTGGCTCTGCGCATCGGTACCAAGGCGTGCTTAAATGAATCATGTGAGCATGTAAATAATGAGGGAATAACTAATAAGTTGGAACTTTGCTGGCATGGGTAGAAGGTGGCATTCTCTCATACAATTAATTCTCGTTTTTGCTCCTTTCTACATGAAAGTTTGTTGTCCGCCAATAAAATTGAGATAACGTTATTAGTAGTATTATATTCTGTTGTGATTAGCGAATAGGAATAATCTCCGTTACGATAAATTTTTAGTTAAAATCGATTCAAGCATCATTATATGATAGTTATCTAGTGCTAATAATTGTCTTAATTTTTAGTCAGTAATACTATAAAATGAACTGCTTAAATTTCATTTGGAATCACTAAACAATTTCACTCATTGGTTGAATGTGCGAGCGATTAACTGAATAACTATCGTGGCTACAGGTATGGCTCCCGTAACACTATTCGTAATATATGATACTTTTTATTGAAAGCGGTGAATGCCATAGGTTCTAAAATCAGTAATTAAATAATTTTAATAAGCCAAGTATGATCAAAGCGACCGTGCTAGAACCACGGAACTCGGGAATGCCTAACACCTTCTCCCGGGTTAACAGAATTCCTTATCCGGATTTCTGGTATGCAGACTGTTAAATAGAGTCATTTTTTCCTCAATTCGGGATTTAACTGGTGACTTAGGACACCATAAATCTCTCAAGTGGCGACTCTGAATTAATAAAAATAAATCCCGTTTCGATCGTCCTTTAATTGGAAAAACTCCTTTGCGCCCTCGCGGGTGCAGTAAAAAGGAGGTGTGACAGAGAGTACCTCGCTGTGGTCGATTGCGGAGTGCAGGAGGGTGATGGTGCTTTCTTTATTTCGGTTGGTGGCTGCCGCGACCAATTTAGCCAACCCATCTTCTTCAGCGTTATGTACCCTACGAACTTGTTCGAAGCGGCATTCATCGAATTGGGCCATCAGCTTACAGATATCTACTCGGTATTTTTGCAACCTACTTCTTGACCTGATAAGTCCCGGTGACTTGATTTACCACAAGTTGCGAGTCGCAGTGTAGGATTAGTCGGCGGGCCCCGTACCTGGCGGCTAGTTTTAAACCTGCAATAACAGCTTTGTACTCTACCTCATTGTTAGTCATTTCGGGGCATCATATGGACTGGAAAATAACTTCACCTGTGGGGACTTCAAGGACGAGTCCCAGTCCCGATCCCAAAGCGTTTGCGGCCCTATCAGTGTGAAGTATCCAGGGGTCGGTGTTTGGAGTTATTTGCAGGGCCTCCTTCTCTGCCTTAGGCGAGATTTTGGCACTGAAATCAGCCATGAAGTCGGCGAGGACTTGTGATTTGATGGCAGTTCTGGGGATATAGGTGATGTCGTGCTCGCTGAGCTCTATGGCCCATCTGGCGAGATGGCCCGACAGTTCGGGCTTGTGCAGGATGCTTCTCGGAGGGAAAGTGGTAACCACTCGAATGGGATGGCACTGGAAATAAGGTCTCATCTTTCTGGAAGCCGTGACCAATGCCAATGCTAATTTCTCGAGGTGTGGGTACCGAGCCTCGGCATCCACTAGAGTTTTGCTAATGTAATAGATAGGTGATTATGTACCTTTTTTTTCGCGGACGAGCACTGCGCTGACCGCAACTCTGAGACGGCCAGATATGTCAGTAGGGGTTCACCCGACCTTGCTTTCATCAACAATGGTGGGGACGTCAGATACGCTTTCAACGCTTGGAGGGCTTTGACGCATTCGTCATCCCAGTGGAACCCGTTGTCTTTTCTCAACACACTGAAGAACTTGTGGCATCTATCTGACGATCGGGAGATGAAGCGAGAGAGGGCGACTATTCGGCCTGTCAACTTCGGAACCTGTTTCTTACTATTGAGTGTTTCGGGTATCGAGGCGATCGCCTTAATCTGGTCGGGGTTGACTTTGATCCCTCTTTGGGATACGAGGAAGCCAAGGTATTTCCCTGACGCCACGCCAAAGGTGCATTTCTTAGGGTTCAGCTTCATTCCATATTTGTTCAATATCTTGAAGGCTTCTCACAAGTGATCGATGTGATCCTCATTCCTTGCTGATTTCACTAGCATGTCATCGATGTAAACCTCCATAGTTTTCCCAAGTTGTTCTTTGAACATCTTGGTGACCGGCCTTTGGTAAGTAGCTCCCGCGTTCTTTAGCCCGAAGGGCATCACTCTATAACAGTAGGTGCCTTGGTGGGTTATGAAGGTGGTTTTCTCCTGATCTTCCTCGGCAATTAGGATTTGGTTATAGCCAGAGTACACGTCCAAGAAACTTAGTCGCTCGTGTCCGGCGGTGGCGTCGATCAGTTGGTCGATGTGAGGCAGGGGGAAGGAATCTTTAGGGAAGGCCTTGTTTAGGTCGGTGAAATCCACGCACATCCTCCACTTCCCGCTCTTCTTTTTGACCATCACCACGTTGGTAGCCCATTGCGGGTATTTCGACTCCGTGATGGAGCCGTTGGCTAGCAACTTGTCTACTTCTTCGCGGACTGCCTCATTGATAGAGGCATTGAACTTTCTCCTAACTTGTTTTACCGGCGAATGTAATGGGTACACGTTGAGCCGGTGGGTGGCGATATTTGGCAAGATCCCTGGCATGTCTACATGGGAGAAAGCGAACGTGTCTGCATGCTTAGTTAAGAATTCATGGTACTTACCCGGGTTGGCGAGTCCGTGACTGATGTATAACCTTCTTCTCGGGGTCATCCCGGTCTAGTTGAACCGGATCGAGATCCTCAACCGTAGCTTTGCAGGCTTCTACGACGTATGGGCCTCTTATAGCGTTAGCCGTCGGGTCCGCTTGGGTCCCTGACATGGCTGATTGCTATGCTTCTACGCTCGCCACGTTCAATTGCCTGGTATGGGCGCAGTCTTGAGTTATTTTATAGCATTCCTGCGCTGTGCGTGGCTCCCCTTTAATGTTGAATATTCCCCATGGGGTAGGGAATTTGATCGCTTGGTATAAGCTTGAGGGTACCGCTCGCATGGCATGTATCCATGGACGTCAGATCATGACATTGTAGGCTGTCTCTTGGTTCATCACATGGAAGGTAGTTTCCAGGGTGACTCCTCCCGCGGGGACGGGCAGGGTCACTTCTCCATATGTGCGCTTTACTGCATTGTTAAAACTAGTTAGAGTTATGAAGCGAGGGGTTATCCTATCCTCGAGTCCCATTTGTGAGAGGACTCTTGGATGGATGATGCAGGCGGCTTCCGTCATCGATTATGACTCTCCTGACATCAGTATCAATGATACGCAGAGTAATAACTAAAACATTATAATGAGGGAAACACAAACCATCGGCGTCAGACTTATCGAACGTAATACTTCCTTCGAGGTCATCGCATAGTTCGTGGGAGATGGTCCTCTTCAGTCTGTGTGTGTTGGCAAATTTGACGTGGTTAATGGTGACGTCGTTCCCTTCTCCGACGATCATGTTTACCGTATGTGTCGGAGAGGGTGGTTTTGGAGGTCCCCGGGAGTGCTTTCGCCCGCGTACGAAATTGGCTTTCCCTTTGTCGCTGAGCAGCTCTTTTAGGTACCCCTAGTTGAGCATTCTAACGACTTTTTGTCGCAGACCGATGCAGCTTTCGGTCCGGTGCCCTCGTTCCTGGTGAAACTCGCACAGGACGTTTGACTTTCTTGTGGCTGGGTCCGATTTCATCTTTTGGGGCCACTGTACCGTGGTGCCAAGCTTCTCCAGTGCGTACACTATTTCTGAAGGAGAAACACAGAAGTTATGCGAGGAAAGTAAAGGGGGCGTACCTTGTTTGTTTCTGAGTGGGGCGAGGTGGCGTTGCACGACGTCCGTATGGCAAGAGGGCGGAAGTGAGGACCTCGTATAGGGTTTGTGTCTCTCCTTATTGGGACGAGAGGGGCCCGGCATCCCTCGTGCCGTCGATCTCTTCTCATATCTGGTTGCACGTCTGCTAGCCGTCGGGTTGGTCCGTTGAGATCCTCCTCGTCTGCCCGTACCTCGGCGCAGTAGGCATTGTGGATCTCGTCCCAGGTTGTGGGAGGGTACTTCATGAGCAGGATTAGCAATTTTTTGGTAGCTCTAGAGCCGTCCCTGCTGAGTCCATTCTGGAGGGCCGCTACCGCCGTTCTTTTTGATATGTTTGGCAGGCTCATTCTTACCCTGTTGAACCTGGCGAGGAAGTCCCTGAGGCCCTCGCCTGTGGTTTGTTTGACGGCGAAGATGTCATTCACCCTTGCTTCTGCTTTCTTAGCGCTGGCATGTGCTGTGACAAACTTGTCCGCCATTTCCTATAAGGTTGACATTGCTTTGGCGGGTAGTTGGGAGTACCAGGTCAATGCTTCCCCGATCAGCGTTTCGCCGAAAGTTTTCAGCAGCACTGATGGTACCTGCTCTTTAGACAAGTCATTACCTTTCACGGCGGTGACATAGTGGATGAGATGATCCTCAGGCATCGGTGGTTTCGTCGAACACCTTCAGGTATGGGGCATCTTGAAGGTCTTCGGAATTGTGTAGGGTGCGGCTTCTTCGGAGTAGGGTTGTTTTACAAACCTTCCTACATCCCGTTTGGGTAGAAGTTTAGGTGTTTCGGGGATCTTGTCAACCCTATCTTGGTGCTCCTTCGTCTAGTTGCGGAGGGCCTTATTTTCGCTTACCATTTCTTCCATCTTCCTCAAGATGGATCCTAGCGTGTCATCGTGTGTTTGTGTTTCGACGAGTTGGTCATTGGTTCAGGTTCCTTCCTGTTCATCTGTCGCGGTGGTGTTGCTTGTTGTTGGTGCTGCATTCTTCCAGCCTCGTGGTGGCTTTTCCACTAGACTGCTCAGGGTGCTCGTCAGCCATTCCTCTAGTAGCTTCTTGACTGCTGGGGGTACTTCTTTTGAAGTGGAGGTGTCCCTTTTCTACGAGATAGCAAGGTTCCCAAAGGGGGGAGGTGAGGCCTCTGCCTCGGGTGTGACACCAGGGGTAGCGTTGATGGCAGCGCTACCACCGGCCTCGTTCATGGATCTCAGAAGGTTGGTGGTAACTTCTACCACAGCTTTGGATCGAGTGTCATTTTCGGCCATTTCCAGACTTTTTCCGATGATCGGATCTTGTGAATGTATACTACGAGTTTGATTCTCGAAATCCCCATAGACGACGCTAAATTGTTTGACCCAAAAACTATAGGTTGCTTTACGGGTTAGGGAAAACCAATGAATAAATAAAGGGTAAATCGGAATCAATGGTAATATATCTTTAAGATCGATCTTTGGATTCGTGTATATGTTTTTCTTATAAGAAAAAGATAAAACTTAATCAAGTGCTTGAGCAAGTAAGCAATAAAGAGATAATAATTGAGAGAAAAATGGTAGAGAGAGAGAGTTGTATTATTAATGATCAATAATACTTGTGTTACAAATGAGGGAGACCCTCCCTTATATAGAAGGACGACCCCCTCACCGGTATATTACATCGCCCCAGAGCTATTGCTATTACAACGAAAACACAAGGGAGGGAGAGTCGGGGACGTCTACTCGGACTAGCTTGTTGATACACTACTATGGATGAGGACGTATCCTTTTCGCCGTGCGGACACGAAGGAGGACATCACCCAGTGTTAGTGGCCACGTAAGGAGGCATGCCCGACCGATATTACATCCGAGTCGGCCGTACATTTATACATACTTGACTCATCTTATGTCCGATTTGACCCCATACATATGTAAGTTTACTTCTTCTTTTTTTAATTTGTTTTATTTTTTATGTTTAGTTTAAAAGAAAAATTAAATTAAGAAGATAAGAAAATTAACCGAAATTTCTTACCATATAAAAAACTTGTCACGACCCAAATTCGGTCGTGATGGCGCCCAACCCTAAAGCTAGGCAAGCCAGACCAACAACTGTTTCCAATTAGAAAACCAGTCCCAGAAGGACCGACTCAAGAAAAATATATGAGTCAATAGATACTCCAATAATAATAGTATGAATAAATACCGAGAAGTGTGAATAACGAAATAACACTCCCAAAAGATCTGAGGTCACGAGTCTAGAGCCTCTAAACAAAACTGAATAGTCAATAGAAATACTGAATGAAATACTCAAGTCTGAATCATATAGTAATAACTGAATGGAAAGAGAAGCTAGGTTCTACAAACGTTGGCAGCTACCTCAGCAACTCGAAATAACTCTGATATAAGCTGGAGTGCTCGTCTAACCCTCCTGTGTACCTGAATCTGCAAACAAAGATGCAGGGAGTAGGGGTGAGTACTAAGTACTCAGTAAGTAAAAAATATATAATAATAGCTGAAAGCAGGAAATCCACAGAATACCACAAAGCAAAATTAAACTACAGTCCGGCACCTACCACGAACTAACAACAACAACAACAACAAATCATAACTAGCACATGTAATCTATAGATAAAACTCAATGCAATGCACATGACCACTACGGCGTGTAGCCCCATCCGTTTAACGTCGACGACGCTCACTGGGGGTGTGTACAAATCCGGAGGGGCTCCTTCAGCTCAAGCGCAATATCATATCATCTGCTGTAGCGTGCAGCCCAATCCTTATATCATCTGCTGCGTCGTGCAGCCCGATCCTTATATCATCTGCTGCGGCGTGCAGCCCAATCCATCCTCAGTCCACAACATGCATATGAGTCACACAACAGTTCAAATAATTTATTTCCAGGTTCCAATTCATTAATGATGAAAATACTTAAATTTTATTTAATTTTCCAAGAACAGGTGACTTAGCATTTAATAATAGTGATTTCAAACCAGGACTGAGATCAGTTATTAAGCAAACCAAGCTATCACATATATATCTATCCTCTAAGGATACTACAGGTCGGCACAAGGCCCCAAACATGGCTTACAACCCACAAATATATCTAACACAATGTGTGTTTCAACCGCATATAACATATTATTCATATCCGGGATGGACCAAGTTTCAATCCCCAGTTATAATCAATCACGCACCTTCCATGGGGTGTGATCCATGCCCTACTAGCGTCACAATGTGCTAAGCCAGGGTTTCGAACCCTCAGGCTACCATATACACTAACTACTCACCTCTAGCCGGCAGTGGACTCATTCACGATACTTTTTTCCTTCAAATTTGCTGCCTTGTGCGTCAAATCTAGTCAAAACCACAATAACAACATAAATACGGGTCAAAGAAATATAACCCAATCAAAATTACTTGAAAAACGCAACAATTCACGAAGTTGGTAAAACCCGAGCCCCGGGCCCACTTCTCGAAAAATTCCAAAAATCATACCAACGGATTTCTCGTCTCACCACGAGTCTGTGTATATGAAATTTATCGAAATCGGTGTTTGAATGGCCTTTCAAAACCCAAAAATTCATTTTCATGATTTAGGCCCTAGTTCTTCACAAATTCTACCCAATTTTAGGAATTTTGGTGTTGATTCTAGCATAAAATAGTGTTTTTGAGTCATGAAACTTACCCCCAGCGATTACTCATTGATTTATCTCTTAAAAATTGCCACAGAAGCTTCTTCCCGTTCCAAAATTGGAAGAAAACTCGATCTGCTCATTATAGGTATACTGTTCACGCGTTTACTGCTCCCAATGGATTCCTTGTGAAATTCTAATGAATTTAGGCTTTTGAATCACTCAATTAACCTTATAATGAAGGAGATATGTAGGTTTTAAGATTTACAAATAATGCAGGTTTTTAATACGCCGTCAGGGGCAGTTTCGTCATTAACTTAAAAATCTGGGCAACCTTAGTAAAATGACCATAAAATCCTCATACGATATCCAAATTCGATGATTCTTTTTGCTACAAGTCCGTAATTACAATACGGATCTAATTCTTTATTCAAAATAGTAATCAGAGCTCATTCGTTCAATATGATATCATTTATGCTTGAAGAAACGATGTCGAAGCATAAGAAAAACGAGCACAACGTAACCCAAACCTATCCGAAACTCACCCGAGCTCCTCGGGACCGCATACGAACATATTAACATGTGACATATGATCATGAAAACTTAGTTTCACTCTCAAATCACCAAAACTAACATCAAAACACCAAATATACATCGGATTCAAGCTTAAGTTCTTCTAAAACTTCTGAAACTTGCACGTGATCTAAAACCCGACCTAAACACCTCCAAATAACTTAAAACTTTGCACGCATATCCAAAATCTCCTAATGGAGCTACTTCAACTCTCAAATCCATTTCGATGCTCGGATCAAAATCTCACCTACCATCCGGAATTCACCAAAATCCAACCTTAGCCAATTCAAGCATAATTCTACACCGGACTTCCAAATTTAATTCCGGTTGCTCTCCTAAGTCATAAATCATCCCCCAAAACTAGTTAAATCATCAGAAATCCATTCCAAGTCTTCTAACTTATAAGTCAATATTCGGTTGACCTTTCTAAACTATCCTTCTCATAAATAGACCAATTGCCTCATTTCTAACCAAACTCTATCCGAATTACTTCAAATTATCCAAACACATATAATGATATATATAGAAGCATAAAATGGAAAAATAGGGCAGTAACTCCCGTAACGACAGGTCGGGTCGTATATATATATATATATATATATATATATATTTGTGAATTTTCTTTTCTTTTTTAAAATAGAAATAAAATTGTACTCTAAGAATGTGAGGTTTTTTCGTAGTAGTTTAATTTTTTTCAAATAACATTTACTAAGAGTAAGGTAAAAATTTAAAATATTAAAATTAGACCTAAAAGAAAATTTATATTAAAATAGTATAAAAAGTTCGAGTGTGATAAAAAATTAGTTGTTCACGTTTACGTAAGGAATTAACTCAAACAAATTCCGGATGGAAGCTGAATCTGGTAGAAGAATAAAGTTATAAAACAAAGAGGAAGAAGACAGAGTGAAAAAGAATTGGGTATATGCGGTGCAAAGAAAAAAAGGCCCCTCACGTTAACATATTGTTCATTTTCTAATTAGAGACCTTAGGCCCCTCACATGAACATAATGTTCATTTTCTATTAGAGACCTTTAAGGAAAGTTAAAAAAGGTTGTGGAGGGTAGTGTGTACGCTGACCTTACCCCCGCCCTGGGGTAGAAAGGCTGTTTCCAAATAGACCATCGACATCCTTCCCTCCAAGAACTTCTCACCTTGCTCATGGGGAGACTCGAACTCACAACCTCTTGGTTGGAAGTGGAGGTTGCTTACCATCAGAACAACCCATCTTGTCTCAGTTTTTTAGTTTGAATGCCCGTATAAATTACTAAAGAACTTGGTTATTTACCGTATTTCTTAAAGGTGAAGTAAAAAAATAGTAAAGTAAACACAACGATTTTTTGTGAAAATTTATCCTGCTCAAAAGGTGAAAAAATAACTACCTACTGCGTAGCATTTTTAACTTCAACTCCACTAGAATAATGAGCCAAAATGTATCAATTACAGGACTATAATTCATTACTCTCTAGTACTCCTACTACGACTATTTGATTTACAAATTACTCTAACTTGTAAAGCAAGCACTCACTCCAACTCACTAATTATTTGTGACACTTTGATTACAACTCAATTTTCTAATACACATTCACTAGACTGACTCAAAAAGAGCACAATACTAGTACTTAACTAGAGCATACAAAACGCAGTTCTTCAATTGATGTGTGAAAGGATAATCTCAGAAGTCCAAATAGATAGTTTTTAAACGCCTCGACTTCAAGATATTCAAGGAATCCTATGCATAGTCACCTTCTCGTTTGAAAGGACTCCTACTCTTTTAAGGACTCCACAAGTTTTGTGACTCTTGTTACTGATTTATTCGTATAATCACCCTTATCATATGTAGCAGCCTTCTTCCATCAAATTCGGAACTGGGTAACTTTGACATAAAGTTACTATCGTGCAAAGACGTTCAATCATCAACATATGGAGCTGGTCATTTATTTACCCTGAGGAGCTGGTTCTTAGAATAATTAAACAGCTACATTAAGACCTGGTTCTTCAAACATTGCATCTAAAAAAACTTTGTTAATTATCAAAATCTCAATACTCAACAAATTCTCCCTTTCTCATGATGATAAACTTTGTACACACTAGAACCGGGTAATCACAACAAGTGGAGATCAATCAACATCCACATTACACCATAGACAAACATATTCATAACAAAACCCCCCGTAATTTTATCTTCCCCCTTTTGGTATTGTCGAAAAAAAATAAAAAGATGTTACATATTTTAAGCACAGTTAATGTAAGATTCAAGGCCATACAGGCTACAACACAAGTTCAAGAATTATCAAAACAAACAAACAAGGCTGATGATACAATATTGTATGAAGCATTAAATAGTATAAGAGAAGTCATTTAATAGTGACAAAATAAGCCCATGGCCTTGCCTTAAACCATTAGAACAAAATAAACTAAACATACAACAATCTACTCATACTAGAACAGAAAGAGAAAAAAAATTAAAGCATTACTAGGATAGCAAAAGAGACTAAGGACTCTCGAAGGAACATGTTCATGGGTGAGAGGTAAAAGGGGTCAATGCTTTCACAAGAGTGGCAATCTGTTAGGCATGAGCTTTTCTTATCTCTTCTAAGCTCTTCCATAAGATTCTTTGTTTCTTTTCTCATCTCACCATTGTCTTCACGAAGCTTGACATTCTCATCAACAACCAACTCCAACCTCTTACTGAGCTCTGCTGCCCTACTTCTTCCAAGTAGAATAACAGATCATGTTGATCCTCTAGCCTTAGGAGAACCTCCCTGTGTCCACAATTCCTGTGTCAACATCATTGTCTATGGCTTGCCACTTTTTCTTTAGGTCATTGTCAAATCCTAAAGAGGAAATATTCAGAAGTATCCCTAGCTCCTCAACATCAAACTCCATTTCAAACCCCATTACCTTACTTTTGACCACATTTCCATCAAATTGGAAATTTACATAGAACTTCATCACAACAGGAACACATACAAGCGGGAAAGCTTTGACAAACATATATTTCCGTCCCTGTAACTTAAGTTTTTCAACCAGTTGATCCATCTCTTTTTTATCAGTATTTGCAAGAATCTTCCCATTGAGCACTTTTTCTGTTCCTGAATTCTGTAAGTCTATCAACCACAATTGGCACATTTTTTCTCTTCATGCCTCTACTGGCCCTTGCAGATGGGGTAGTAGTTTTGTAGCTTTGGAAACATTTTTTTTGTAGAGGACTTTTATGGCTAAAAAGACATAGACTCATCTTATCCATCCAACTCAACCAAAGGTTCCACAACTGAAACTTGCTTCCTTGGCTTCTTGGCACCTCTAGACTCCTTAATAATTTGCTCATCAACAGCCTTTCTATTACTCCTTGTAAGAGGAGTCCTAGCAGGAGGGGCCACTTCTTTTCTTGTTGGGACCGCAAACTTTGTTGCTTTCACATAAGTCTTCTTGGGTTTCTTCCCTACCTCAGACAAGGTCAAGTCGCCTAAATCATACCGACCTCCTCATCTTCAATGAAAAGAGTTAACAAGGGCCTATGTTCTTTAGTCTTTTTCTCTCCACTTGCATCTTCGGAAGGGGTTAGGACAGTGTTCCCAATGGTCATAGAGCCGTCTGATTCTTCACTCATATTCTCATTCTCTTCCTCAATTTCTTCATCAACTCTTTCACTCTCACTTGTATTTTCCTGATCCTCACCTTCACTCTTATAATTACACCCTTCTTTACTATTCTTTACTTCTTCTATGGAACCATCCACTTATTCATCTATCCTATTTTGTATCTCACTCTCCTTATCTTTACCATAATCTCCCTCATTCTCACTCTTTTCCTCTTTATTAGCGATGTCTTGAGTAGTATGATCTTCATGACCTCCCACAACTCATTATTCCTTTTCACCCCCATTATCATCCTCGTCCTCCATCCAACTGAATGAAAGACCATCAAATTTCTCTTTTTGCATTGGTTCTTTACTCTCTTCCCCCTCAACTAAAGGCGACATGGTAGTGGTATCTACCTTTTTCTCCAGAGTTCCTGTACCCTTTTCTACAGTGAGTTCCTCTACTTGTGATTTATCACTTGTGTGTGGAAGAGTTTCTAAGGGTGAAACATCTATAATGGATACCATAACATCTAATTTTGAAGGAGGGAGTCGTACTTGACTAGCACTGATTCCCCATGAACCATGGCTTCCTTGACCTGGAGGTATTCTTTGAAGTATGCATAGATACATATGTGGTTGGTTTTGGAAGTAAAGGTCTAGTGGAGGTGGGGATGGTGAGATCAATAGGAACATGGGATACTAGTGTAGGTAAAATGGAGGATATTAATGGAGAAGGAGCATGTGATGGTGCAGGTTCACTTGATGGTTTGACACATTTCTTTGATATGGGCTTTATGTTCTTGGATTTGGCTTCAGGCTTGTATTGATTTGGCTTTAGAAGGGGTTCTGCTGGATTTAAGCATGGTAATCAGAGAAGAAAATCAATGAAGAGAGAAGAGAGAATTATTTTCTTGATTCTTGCTTAGGTTTTGAGAGAAACAATAAGGTTTGAGAACCTGATCATAAGGGGCTTTTAAAGACATTAATCCTGATTGACTGGATGAGAGAGGGTGAACCGAATTTGAGTTCTAACGGGACTCTTATAACGATTACTTTGACTGTTAGGATTTCAAGAGTAACTAAACTCTACTTGCTCTAGGATTTCCCCTTACTCTTTGAATATATGATAATTAGAAGTGATGCTAACATGATTGGAAGTTTGAGCATAGTAATAATTTAGGATATTAGTCCAAGTGAATTAAGACAAGATAGTATATATCTAAGTCGAAGAATCAACTCCTTAGCAACTCCTTACTTGTTTATGAAATAAAGCTTCACCACTATACATTAGTATCATACAACATAGTTATCAGCCAGATTTTTCTAAGTAGGTGTGTATGCTTCATATAAGCACGAGAATGAATCAAACACATCGTACTTGACTATCTACATCTAATTATACTTTTTCTAACCAATCATTGGGGTTCAACTAGTTGGAAGTTTTAATTAGACCTAGTTCCAGTCTGTTCCTTTCAAAGTGATCCCTATTGAGAGCTTTAGTACAAATATCTGCAATTTGATCTTCAGTTTTATAGAAGTTAACTGAGATATTTCCTTTTTCAACACTATCTCTGGGAAAGTGGTGGCTAATGCCAATGTGCCTGGTTGTCTTGTGCTGATAGGGGTTTTTAGTAATGTTTATAGCACTAGTGTTGTCACAGAAAATGGAAACACAATTAACAAAAACACCATAGTCCCTTAGTTGTTGTCTTATCCACAGCAACTAAGCACAATAAGATGATGCCTCCACATATCCAACCTCAGCTATGGATAAGGCCACTGAGTTTCTCTTCTTTGTTCCTCAAGACACCACACAAGAACCTAGAAAATGTGATGTTCCTGAAGTGCCTTTCCTGTCAACATGAAAACATGCATAGTCCTTTCCTGTCAACATGAAAACATGCATAATTAGCATCAACATAACCAACTAGATCAAAGTTATACCCTCTGGGATACCTTAGGCATAAGTCAGGAGTCCCTTTGAGATATCTTAGTATCCTCTTGATAGCCTTCAGGTGAGACTCCTTGGGATTTACCCAAAATCTTGCACACAGTCTCACGCTAAATACAATATCAGGGCTACTTGCTGTGAGATACAATAGTGACTCAATCATTCCATTATATAGTTCTTGCTCAAAATTATTCCCTTCTTTATCAGGGTCCAACTTTGTTGCAATGGTAGTGGGAGTGTCAACGGACTTAGTGGAGTCCATGTTGAATTTCTTCAGCAACTCCTTGATGTATTTCTACTGATGTATCATGGTTCCAATAGGTATTTGCAATCGTAGGAAGAAGTATAGTTCACCCATCATGCTCATTTCAAACGCATTCCCACATCATCTCAACAAATTTCTTGCTCATTGCTTATACATGCACGATCGGAACATTCTTGCCTTTACTCCTTAGAAACAGAGTGTTGTCGAACTTTCCTCTTATAAAGTTGTTTGTTAAGAGGAATTTTGAGAGTCTTTCATACAAAGCTTTTGGAGCCCTTTTCAGTCCATACAAGGCTCTTTCTAACTTTAACACATAACTGGAGAATTTTTCACTTTCAAAATCAGGAGGTTATTTAACAAACACTTACTCTTTCAGACAACCATTCAAGAATGCATTCTCTACATCCATATGTTACAAGGTAAACTCCATGTGTGCAGCAAAGTCCATTAGAATTTTTATAGCTTTCTTTGTAGATACAGGTGCAAACATCTCATCATAGTTAATACTCTCCTCTTGATTGTATCCCTGAACCACCAGTCTGGCTTGTTTGTTATGATATTTCCTTGTTCATCCAACTTGTTTCTGAACAACCATCTGGTATATATGAGAGTTCTGTCCTTGCGTCTTTTACCAAGTATCAGAACTTGCTTCTTTCAAACCGATTTAGCTTCTCCTACATAGCTGTAATCCAATTTGAATCCTTTAGATCCTCCTTGATGGTCTAGGTTCAACCTGTTAGCGAAATGTTGGGAGTGCATATAGATTTCTCAGAGATGACCTGGTTTGCGCTCCTGCATATGGATCAGAGATGATGTTTACAAGAGGATGTGAACTTTGATGTTTCCATAGCTTGGTATGCATACTCAGAGATGATTCACCCAATGAGTGACCCAAATGAACAAGTTCAGTAGGTATAACTTCGTCAGTCTGGTTAGCAGTCAGAGTAGTTCTCTCTTCTTCTTATTCCTTATTATCACTATCAATTTCCTTGTGGTCTTCGGATCGAACTTCATATTGAGGTTCAGATCCCTTAGGAGCTTCATCACTTGTGAGTCCGATGTCATAGTCACAAAGGTGTTTCAAAATTGTGCATGAATTAAGGCAGGACAAGTGTCCTTAAACTGTCTTACCTTTCCAAAATAAGTGCACATTTTATTATCAGAAATTCCAACGTACTTTGGATCAAACTTGGGAACAGGTTTTCTGTAGCCAATTCCTAATTTGTTAGAGCTGCAGTTTTCATTCAGCCAATTCAAGGTATCGGAAGATCTATGGCATTTGCGAAAGTCTATATAGTTCATAATTAGCCTTTTCTAGTTTCCTTGCAGGACTTTATTCTTACATTCAGCGTCACAAAAATTATCTTTAGCCCTTTTCAATTCCTTTTCAAGCTTATCCTGCAGATCACTCATTTTTCCTTTACCATATATATTAGGAGACTTCTCATTTTTATAAATGAGCTCAAGAACTTGGGTTTTAAGGTCTTTAAATTGTCCTTCTAGATTAGCTTTGTTAGATTCAAGATCTTTGAGATCAAGTTTGACACATGAAAGATTGCTAATTAACTGATCATTTCTAGCTCTCATTTTATCCATTTCACTTATCATGGTCACAGTTATGGCCATCAGTTGTTTTTAGACATAGCATGAATGTTTTATTTTAACTTAGAGATACTTATCTGATTGTTTTATCTTCAGTTTCTGAATCACTCATGTCCATCCATCCAATCACTTCTTCTTCTGTTTGGCTTTCTTCAATCTCCATCAGTGCCACTTTGATGTTTTCAACATCAGTGCCACTTCGATGTTTTCAACTCCAAATTTAGCTTCCAAGGTCCTCCATATATCATTGGTAGATATACAAGAGGACACTTTATAAATAATATTTTTAGGCAAGCTTCTGTAAAGTAGGTGCTTTGCATTAGCAATTTTCTGGACTAGCTGAAAATCTTCATCATCGTATTACTCTTCTCTATTGTTGCACTTTTAACTTCGCCATCCATTTAGATCGAGAGAATTAGTCCATGATTGACGGTTGTCCATAGGTCAAAGTTAGTGGCTTGAAGGAACGTTTCCATACATAGCTTTCATTCATCATAGTGATGTCCATCAAATGGAAGAGTTCTTCTAATGTGCATTCCAAGCTATACTGGAGGCTCTATCCCTACTGCCCGATGTTCATCAATTACAACATAAAGACTTATAGCCTTATCTTCCTTTCCGTCCTCTTTTTCACTTTGACTCTCCTCATATGCTGCGAAGAACACCTGCTTCATTGCTTCAGTGGATCCTTTATCTAGGATTTTCCCTTTGTTAGAACTGATCACGCCCAACTCTAGTCCTAAAAAGGATAAGCGGTCGCTGCAAATATAATCTGATCTAAAAGTATGGAGTTGAACCCCATAGAGAGCTAAGGCTTAGCTGTATCTGTTTAATATCACCAAGAAAACGAGACTGAAAATAAATAAACAGCTGAAAACTAACTATGCTTGAATTGTAAACAATTGGAATAAAGGTCTACGGTAATGATTTCCCCCGTTGTTGATTTCCTTTGTTGTATGTTTCTTATAGCTTTGACTTAGTTGCCTCTATTAATCATGAACTCTCCAGCTATCATAAATCTCTCTTAAGCAATTATGATAATTTACTATATGTACTCTCTCAAGCTACGCCAGCTAGATTCACATTACAAGTCACTTAAATCGCACCTGAGGTATCGTTATATCTAATCCAATCTCTAAACCATTGGTTATGACTCTCGCATATACTTCGGGAGTGATATTGTTCAAAAAACTACCTAAATATGCACTCTATCTCAAACAGATACATAATAAATAGGAACAGCTAATTGAGGATCCTTTCAAATAACCACAATCAAAACATAGTTGAACAATTAGAGGTTAAACTAATTCAAATGTATATTAATTATAACAATCAATTCATTCCCAATGATTTTCACCAAAACCTTAGATTAGAAAAGTTAGCTACTCATGAAAATAAAAAATCACAAAAGAATTCATATTCAAAGGTAAAACAACAAAGAAGAAAATTAAAGATTGATGCCCAATGATCCTCCTTGCCTTTTGCCCTTTCTTCTAATATTTTTCACTTCCAAATATCATTCTCCCTCTTCTTGGCCGGATTCCTTCGTTTAATATAGGGTTTAGGGCTTAAAATCACGTGCTTTGCACTTTGGTCCCTGAAGTTTACGTGTCCTGCGACAATCCTACCGCGGTTACGCCATGACCGCGACCATAGTGGCCTTCAGAATCTGCAGCAATGTTCTGGTTTTGTCCCTTCGCTTGGTTCACTTTGTAGATGTTGTATGACTGGCCTCCTTTTCTCTGTAATTGATTCCAAAAGTACTCCACATACTTTTTTTATTGGATATAGCCTGCAAAGCATGAAAAATACTAATCAGAGCATTTTGTTATCACTTTTTACCGAAAAGCTATACAAAATATGGTTCTTTAGGGCCTAATTATAGTCTAATTTACCTATAATAAATACCTCACACTTAACTCATTCCTCGTCCTCGAGCAATCACACTATAATTTTTTTATAGACACGACCTTTTTAAATAATTCTCCTAACGCATCACACCAAGAGTATTTAGAATAGACTAAGCACAAAAGTATAACATCCTCACCTTAAGATTTGACTCACAAGTGCCACACATTATTCACAACTCACCTACTTACTCTAACATAGAGGTCACTGACATTACATTTCCTTCATGAATCAAGTACCTTTACACAAAACAAGAAAGTAGTTCCACACAATAAAATTTAAGAACACTTATGAACTCAAGATAGAAATAATTCACTCACTCTCAGAAATAACATTCTTATGCAACAAAAGATGTACCATAAGCTTGCCCGTATTGTACTACTCCACTAATCGAGCTCATTCAATCTTGGATCAATTAGGACTTTATTTGGTTGTAATGTAGGCTACGGGACGGGTAGGATACATTTAGATATAAGAGTGACTACATCTCCCTAAGCACTTTAATACATACATTTTAACATTTAAATCCCATGCTTATGTCAAATCAAAATTCCACCTTTATATCAATGTAAATTACCCCATTCATCTTTAAGCACACTTATGTCAAGAGGCACCACTTATCAAGGAATTTTTTTTCCACAACAATCCAACTATATTTTTTTTCAATTCAAATGGCTCTTCCTTTTTTAAAATAGTGCACCTTTCTCCTTATTCAATTAGTTCCACTCAAAAACCAAACCAACCACTCCACAATTTAACTTTTACAAAGTTCATAACAATTCAAGTTCTCATGAGAGGTAAAAATGTTCAAATAGATGGTTAATTCAAACAAATGGGTAATGCTTGTAATGTGGTTGCCGAAGAAAAAGGATTATAGGCTCAAAAAGGTTAACTACGATACATAACAATTAGGTGGGTAACATATACATATCTGACTCAACAAGAAAATGCTTATATCACTTCCAAGACCGAAAACACTGCTATTTCGCTTTGCAAACACACATGGCAAGTTCTAGGCATCAAATGCAATGCACTGAATAATGTAAAACCTTACACACACATGACACATAACTCACTCAGGATTGGATTCATAGACATTCTAGTCAAAGCAGTTAAGCAAAGTTAAGTTAATACAATTTAAGGCACTTCTACAAGAGTCAAAAACTGAGCCTAAGCGTCACAACCAAAGTACTCACTATTCTCAAGGCATAACCAAGTCAAGAGATATTGCTTCAATTCAAAGCACAACACATTGACTCCTACTCCCCCCCAAAAAAATTAACTACACCCGGTTCAAATGAAATCCTTGGAAAAGAACTGTGGCCCAAAAAAAAACCAAGGAGGATTTACTGCACTACCTAAAACAAAATAAAAAATTATTTTGATATTTTCTTTAGACTTACTTCCCTTATCTGATAGATCCATCGTTAGGAAAAGTCCAATCTTTTCTATTTAAAAAAAATTATTCAATTAAACTAACACAAATAAAATACCATAGCAAGTCACCTAGACAATCTCCTCACCCCAGACTTAATATTATGCATTGTCCTAATGCACACCATAACTAATAAAATAGTAAAAGAGACTCTCTTGTAGGCCAAAGGCTGAAGCACTAACAGCTCATGGGGTACTCAGACTTCTCCCAATACCTTTGCTTTCTATGCTCCTGAAAATAAAAACATTGACACTACAAAAATAATAGAATAAAAAATAAATAAAAGAAAATAATAAAGCTGGGTTAATTCCCAACAAGCGCTTGATATAATATCATGGCACGACGCGAATAACTTTTTGCCTCTACCTCGAGCTTATGAATTGAACCCCAATTTTTGATTCAAGCTTATGATTATGGTCATGGGTCGGTGGAACGGATCTAACTGGCCCAAGGAAATAATGTAGTATTCTACACTCCTTGGCCTTTGTATTAGGTATGTAATCCCGACTTTCTGGCAAGAAGAATTCCAGAATATATGCACCTTGTTCCTCATTCCTTGACTATTCAATTAGTTCAGGTGACTCTATTTCTATACCATCATCCAAACATAATGTCGAAAAATTCTTGGAGTGTGGACCGATGCGCTCAAACACATGAACTTCAGGATTTTCAACATCCTCAACATCAATGATACTAGAGTCAACAAAATTTGTGTCATCAATGTCCTTGGCTGACTCTAGTCTCACTTCTTCAACATTGACATCCTCAAATTTTAGTTGGCTAGGTTGTTGATATTCTACTGTGACCTCCTCATTGAATTTGGCTACTATCCTCAATATTGGCTTGTTGAGCATCAAAAGCTCCAACCACTTGACTCAATTGAGCCTCCAACTTGCGAATAGTTGCCTCTTGCCTTTCTACATGTAATTATTTTTTATTACTTTATTTCATGAGGCACTTTAACATATATTTGATCTCTTTCAGTTCTGCATTCCCAGTTTCTTTGTTCCTATTAACTTCACAAGAATAGGTAGAACCATTATAGTAAGGGGATGAGGGAAGATAAGAAATATAAGAACAACCATGAAGGTGGCCATTTTTACCACCACACACATCACATACATTCCACAAATAAGATTGAGTTGGTGGACATAATTCGCTTTCAGAACATTTTGAAACTTTTTCACACGTGGTTTCCTTCACAATATTTGTGGAGATCAATAGTAGAATTATCTACACCTAAATTCCCATAATTCCAAGATGTCATGTTTCTCAAATCAACAGTTATAAAAAAATACAAAAAAATAAAGTAAAATAAAAGTTCAAACTTGAACCCTAGCAATATATACAGCTACAACTACATAGTTAGTTCCCCGGCAACGGCGCCAAAATTTGATCACGCCCAACTCTAGTCCTAAAAAGGATAAGCGGTTGCTGCAAATATAATCTGGTCTAAAAGTCCGGAGTCGAATCTCACAGAGAACTAAGGCTTAGCTTTATATGTGTAATATCACCAAGAAGACGAGATTAAAAATAAATAAATAGCTGAAAATTAACTATGCTTGAATTGTATACAATTGGAATAAAGGTCTAAGGTAATGGTTTCCCCCGTTGTTGATTTCCTTAGTTGTATGTTTCTTATAGGTTTGACTTAGTTGCCTCTATCAATAATGAACTCTCAAGCTATCATAAATCTCTCTCAAGCAATTATGATAATTTACTATACGCACTCTCTTAGGCTACGTAGCTAGATTCGCATTATAGTTCACTTAGGTCACACCCGAGGTATCGTTATCTCTAATCCAACCTCTAAACCGTCTATTATGACTCTCACCAATATTCCGGGAGAGATGTTATACAAATAACTACCTAAATATACACTCTTTCTCAAGCAGATGCATAATAAATAGGAACGGCTAATTGAGGATCCTTTCAATTAACTACAATCAAAACATGGTTGAACAAATAGAGATTAAACTAATTCAAATATATATTAATTATAACAAACAATTCATCCCTAGCTGGTTTCACCAAAACCTTAGATTAGAAAATTTAGCTACTCATGAAAATAACAAAAATCACAAAAGAATTCATATTCAAAGGTAAAAGAACAGAGAAGAAGATTAAAGATTGATGCCCAATGATCCTCATTGCCTCTTGCCCTTCCTTATGATGTTTTTCACTTCAAAAAATCATTCTTCCTCTTCTTGGCCAGCTTCCTTCGTTTAATATAGGGTTTAGGGCTTCAAATCCAGTGCTTTTCACTTTGGTCCCTGAAGTGTACGTGTCTTATCGTGATCCTACCGCGGTTATGCCAGGAGCGCGGCTAGAGTGGCCTTCAGAATCTGCAACAATGTTCTGGTTTTGTCCCTTCGCTTGGTGCACTTTGTAAGTATTGTATGATTGGCCTCTTTTCCTCCGTAATTGATCCCAAAAGTACTCCACAGACTTTTTTATTGGATATAGCCTGCAAAACATGAAAAGCACTAATCAGAGCATTTTGTTATCACTTGTTACAGTAAAAGCTATACAAAAATATGGTTCTTTAGGGCCTAATTATAGTCTAATTTACCTATTATCAGAAACCTTTGTCTCTCATCTTCTTCTGTTTCTCCTTTTCAGCTCGTTCTTTCCTCCACTCAATTTTCCACATTGGGCACTTCTTGACCCTGTGATCTAGCTTGTTACACTTGTAGCACCCATCATAATTAGTTTTGTCAATGTTCTTAGGCTTACTGTTGGTCTCTTTATTAGAGGTTTTTGGAGTTCTTCATGAGCCTCTTGAACTTAGCAAACATTGCTAGGTCAGGATCATCACTATCAGATTCATCTTCCTCTTACACTTTAAGCACCAAGGCCTTATCTCCTTTTGATTCTTTCTTGCGCAGTTCTATCTTTCATATTTTATGAATCTTTAAGTTTCCAACCAACTCATCAAGTGAGATTTGCCCAGCTCCTTAGCTTTCTGGACTGCTATGACTTTTGATTCCCATGAAGCTGGATGGATCATTAGAACTTTGATGGCAGACTCTTCTGATGTAAACACCTTTTCAAGTGATTTCAGTTCATTAGTCGATAAACCTAATCATCATGTGCTGGATGGGCTCAAACTCCTTCATGGAGAAAAGCTCATAGTTTCTTTTATGTAGTCCTATTCTTGATCTCGTCATTTGGGTGGTTCTTTCATGAGCAATTTGGAGTGCATCCCATATCTCCTTTGCATTAGAGCACGCATATATTCTATTACACTCATCATGACCAAGTCCACAGATAAGGATTTTCTTTGCTTTTGCATTTTTTTCCATCATTCTATAATCCGCTGCCACAAATTCAAATGGGTCCTTAGGAGTTTTTTCATTTTGTGCACTTTGTTTAGCAGGAGTAAATGGACCTTGATTCACTATGGTCCATATTTCATAGTCTTCAGCTGTGAAGAAGTCTTCAATTCTTACTTTCCACCAACTGTAATAATTTTCATTAAAAAGGGGTGGTCTGGTAGTTGATTGTCCTTCATTAATTCAGGGTGGAGCACTCATCTTGCTTCCAAGATCTCTCTAGGTATTAGTCGTGTGTGTGGGAGAACTTGCTCTGATACCAATTGTAGATTTGAATGCCCGTATGAATTACTAAAGAACTTGGTTCTTTACCGTGTTCCTTAAACGTGAAGTAAAATAAGCAGAAAAGTAAACACAATGATTTTTTACGTGAAAAATCTCCTAGCTCAAAAGGTTCAAAAACCACGACCTACTTCTAAGATTTTCAACTTCAACTTCACTAGAACAATGAGCCAAAATGTATCAATTATAAGACTTTAATTCAATACTCTCCAGTACTACTATTACGACTATTTGATTTACAAGATACTCTAACTTGTAAAGCAAACACTCACGCCAACTCACTAATTGTTTGTGAAACTTTAATTACAATCCAATTTCCTAAAACACATTCACTAGACTGACTCAAAAAGAATACAACACCGATACTCGACTAGAGCGTACAATTGTAGTTCTTCAGTTGATATGTGAAAGGATAATCTCGGAAGTCCAAAATAGATAGTATTTAAACGTCCGAAGTTCAAGATCTTCTAGGAATCCTATGCAGAGTCAACTTCTCGTTTGATTCGAGGATTTCGTTTTTGGACTCTTGTCTCTTACTCATTTATTTGTATCTTCTTGGGCAACAATCCTTATCACATGTAGCAGTCTTGTTCCACCATATTCGGACCTGGATAACTTTGAGATAAAATTATTGTCTTGCATAGACGTTCAATCATCAACCTAAGGAGCTTGTCCTTTACCCTGAGGAGCTGGTTCTTAGAACTATGTTGAGGACCTGGTTCTTTGAACATTGCATCTAAAAAAAAAAAACTTTGTCAATCATCAAAATTTCAATACTAAACAAAGTTAAACTCCATCGAAATTTATTTCTCAACGACTTTGGTAGAACCAAATCGAAACGCCATAATTCTACACTTTAGTTGTCTCCAGACCTACTTTCCAGATCACAATAAATGCATTAAAAGTGAGAGGCTGGCTTCTCCAATAAATATCAACATATCCCATGCACTACATCTGCCAATCTTTCTCTGCTCCATAGCTCTGCCATTTCAGGTTCTTACGCTACTCAATTCTCTTTCTCTTTCTGGCACCTCCTTATCCCTCCGTCCCATAAAAATAAAGATTAAAGCCCTCAAATGGTTCTTTTAGTTGTATTTTTTGTTTTTAGTGATGGCTATTTTCTTCTTTCATTTGATTTTTCTTTTGTTTCTTTCCTTTGAGATGCTTTCAGAGAACAAGATAACTAAGACATGGCCTCTAGTGTTTCGTCCGATCGTGACGTTAATCAGGTATGAACTCCTTTTCTTAGTACCTGATCAACCAAAAAAAAAAAAAAGTTCATTTCGTTAGAGTATACATTTTTGTTTTAAAAGTTTCTTGATTTCCAGTTTGTTTAAAAATATACTGTTCGATCACATTCATTTTATAGGAAAGTTTTCTTTGAATGAAAAAAAATACTATTAATCATATTATTATTATCACTAGAATTTACCCTACAAACAAGGGTAATATTAACGACTTTTTAAGGATTGTTTTTAATTATTTGCTAACTTTTGGGTCAAGAAAGATTTCTTTCCGATTAGGTGATGAGGGTATTGTTTCCCTACACTAAAATGTTAAGCGGGTAAGGTAAAATTTATTTTTTTTTGTGTGAGTCTAATTTTTTTTCTTTTGGTAAAGTACGAAATTATATTAGATATTGTATCTCATTACAAGTAGTAGGTGTGCTAGCAGTACAAGAGTATAACTTTTTTATACGATTAAGCTATAAAGATTTTTCATTTAACACAAGCATGAACTCCATCTGTTTCAGCTGTGTGATATAGTTTGACTCAATATAAAGATTAAGAAAAGAAAAACTTATATAATATGTGGTCTAAAAGCTTAAAATATAAATATTTTTTTGAAGCTTTCAGTTTATGTTGCTATAAAAATTTCTCAGTCAAGATAAAATGGGTAATAAAAAATTTTAAAATTAAATTATATAAAAATATATATCATTTTTATTACAACTGTGCTTCACATAAATTAAAACGGAGAAAGTAACTTTTAAGTAAAAAATAATAATAGTGTAGATAGCCCCTTGAAATAGGCACAATTGGTGAGGTAGACCGTAGACATGAAAACTCTTGCTCGATAGTGACTCCTAATTATTTAAGTTTTTAAGCAGATAATGTTGTTCGTATTACTAAAATCCTTGGAACACAAGTGTCAAATGAGCATCATTAATTTAAGGGTGTTTTTGGTGCGAACGAAAATATTTTTCATGGAAAATATTATTTTATTTTTTTATATTTAGTTGGTGAGTAAAAAAATTTTCTCAACAATATTTTTTTTAGAATTTATTTGAAAAGTAGAAAATATATTTTTTTAAATAATCTTTTATGCTACTTTCTACTTCATGAAAAGAAATTAGTTTTTTGTTGAAATGAAACAAAATAATACTTTTTTATATCATAAAAATAAATACTCATTTATTTGAAATGAAAAAAGAAAGTAGTCTATTTACAACATGAAAAGAAAGTATTCTTAATACTATTTCTATTTAAGGTGGAGGTGGGGCAGGGGGGGTGTGGTGCAGGTGGGAGGGGTGGGATAGGGGCTGCGGAATAAGGTGAGAAAGGCTGAAGAAGAGTGTTAGAAAAATACTTTTCTTTAGCTTCTCTTGATAATTTTCCTTCAATTAGAGAAAAAATGAGCTCATGAAGAAAATACTTTCCAAAATATTTAAACTAACGAAAAATGAAAAAGTAAACAACAACATTTTTACTTCATACCAAATAAACCCTAAATCTTACCAAAGATTTGTGCGCCAACACCGTTGCTGAAGTAATTATCGCTGCATATGGCCCCGAACCTGGGCAATCTATCTATGACCAGGATATTGGAATCTAGTGCTGGAGTAAGTTAAATTTGAAGTCAATTAGTTTTCAACAACCAAACAATGGTGATTTCTTAGGGCGGTGGATAGTTGAAGAAGACGAGGGTATGAAAAGTAGGGTCTATTGAGTGATGTTAATTGTTGTCTATTGAGTGATGTTAATTGTTGAAGAAAGAAATACACAATTTTAAAATTTTGTTCGTTCTCAAATTTGTGTGAAAAACACTTCACCATATTAGATGTCTATATAGTCGCTGGTTAAGTTGGAATATCTAACTTGTAAGTTTTACCAACTTTTAGATATTTGACCTAAAAAAAGATAATCTAAAAAAAAAACTTTTCTTTTGAGAAAATAAAATAAATATACGTGTTATATATTAATTGGCTCATATCACTTTGTAATAGGCATTTGGCATCACATTCTGACGCTTTGCATCAAGATTGAGAAAAAAGTAATGCACAAATACTAGGCAGCTCAAATGTCAAAGTGGAAGTATCAAACAACTTTTAAGAGGCCTAAAGGAAAAACAAAGAATTTCCTCCTTTAAGTACTATCTCATTAAGTGCAGACAGAAAAGGTACAAATTTATTGCCAACTGTACTTTAGATCAAACAAAATTCAATAAGACGCTTTTACTTTCTCTTAGTAGGCATTTGGCCATAAGTTTTTTTATTTTATTTTTAGATAATATTTGAATATACATATTTAATTTGGAGAATTAATCTAGTTTTTAAAAAAATTTGAAAACTAAAACATCAAATCTCAAATATGGCTCAAGACCTTTTTTGGGCCAAATGAACCGCGAGCATTTCGGACATTTTAGCTGATAAATTTAAGTAAAACAAAAAAAACTCTTTAATATGTCAAAACTCATCCCAAAATTCACGTATGTCCCAACATATTTTTAATTTCACAAACTTCCCCCAAATTAATATTTTAAAAAATTATTTGGGAATCTATGTTCAATCAGATCCTTACTGTCTCGTGAAATTTTATTCACTTGCCAAATTTTACTTGTGTGAGGCTAGTTATTACGTAATTGACAAGTAGATTTACGGGTCTCATTTGCTTACTTTATGAGATAAAATTATAAAAACAACATAAAATTTCATATTTCGCCTATTTAAGATCCTTAAACTAAGACCCATTATAAGAAATAAAATAATATTTCTTATGTTCCAATTTATGTGAGCATGTTTGACTGGGCATAGAGTTAAAGAAAAATGAAGATTTTTGGAATTTGTGGTCCTAAACAAGTTAAAAAGGGGTTAGAGTATTCGTGTGGCTATAAAAGTTTCTCATTAAGGATAAAATTGTAAGTTTAAGCTAAATTGTTATCAATTTAGAAAGAAGCCGTTCTTTTTAGAATATACCAAAAAAGAAATAAATTCACATAAACTAGAACAGAGTGAATAGTAAACATGGTTATAGAATATCTGCAATATAGAGCTAACTGAATATTTGCAAACATGATTTTCTCGATCGGTGCGAGAAATTTTAGAATATATATATATATATATATATATATATATATATATATATATATATATATATATAAACTCGAATAAGTATGCTAGCTAAATGATAATTGGCACTTATATTTGAGAAGCTAAAATATTAATTTGAAGTGGAAAAGTATGCTAAATGATAATTAAATATTGTAGCTCCGCTCTTGTATATTCATACCTCTCTATAATAATATTCATGTAAATAATAAATTTTTTGACTAAATGGGTTTAGTTAAACCCTTGATCCAATGCAGATTCGCCCCTGATTATACGTATAGGTTTGAATTAGTTAAATTGATTCAGAGGTGTTATTTATTAAAATGAAGAAAGTAGCGTTAGTCATTTTATTTATTTATCTGTGTGGTTTTCTTCTTTTGAAAGAAATAAAGTAAGCTTAATAAAGCACTGTACGACTAGAGCTGTCAATATGGGCCGGGTCGGGTTAGCTCAGCCCAAATTACATGGCTTTAGCAATTGACGGGCTGGGCTGGACTAGCCCATCATTTTGATGGGCCTTATAATGGTCAGCCCACCCGAGCCTTATGTGGGCCGCGGACCCACGGGCTGGCACATCATTTTTTTAAATATAATTTTTATATTTTCTCTTTAAGTTCTTTCCTAAAAAAAGATAGTTATTTAAAATTTATAAAATATCTTGTTCGAAAAAATTCACAAAATTTATTAACTTTTTATATTCTTCCAATATATCACAATACAGTAAAAAAAGTAAAAGACAAGACTATATTCATTCACTAAAAGTCAAAACTTAAAACAAACTATTCAAGAGAACGTTCATGATGTTTATGAGATATCCAACACATCATCTTCGTCAAACACATTTGAATCCGGTTGTGACAAGGTTGTCTTAATATCTTCACTTTCATCTACAATTCATATGCAACATTAATTAGTTAAATATTAAAAATAACTAAATTTAAAAATAAATAATAGTATTTAAATTCACATAAAAAACCTACCAGTTTAAGTTTGGGAAAATCCGTGCAGACAATTTCGAGTAGTAACAAGTGTTTGTACATATTCATAATAAATGCAACTTCTGTTCATTGTAAGAACACCCCACCAATACTAAAAGTTGATGCTGATGCTATAAAAGTAATAAAAATACTAAGTACATCACCCAACATCATTGAAAGATCGGGATATTTTCTAGAATTATCCTTTGAGTACATGACAACATCTATCTCTTGAACTTCGCAAGATCAAGTTTTGGTTTCTCTTAGTAAAGATCGAATTTTAACTTTCCATTTTTAAAGGTAATATACTTTTTTTGTTTTTATATATTTTAAATAAATATTTTATTAGGCTCACGGCACGGCCTGGCCCGGCCTCAGTCAAGTTTCACGGGCCACGGGCTTATTTGGGTCGTGCTTAAAACTTTATTTTTAAATGGGCTTCAAAAATTCTAGTCCGGCCCTACTAAATCACGGATTGGACTAACGGGCCAAGCCCATATTGGCGGCTCTAGTACGACGTTAAGGCAGTCACATGATTAATCTGTATTATAACACTACATTTGCCTATGATTCATTAATTCCTTATATTAATTTTCGTTAATTATTAGAGATACTTTTCCTTTGCTTCCCCCAGGTGGTGTTTGAAGCTACGTCTTACGTGCGCAAAGTCATTCTAAATAGACCAAGACAATTGAATTGTTTGACTTTCGAGATGGTATGTTGGAGCGTCTATTAATCATTTTACTGCTTTATTATATTTTATTTTGTAGAGAGAGAGCACAAGAAGAAATTATTATAGGAGAAAAAGGAGATATGGAAAAGATTAGAGTAGTTTTTTTTTGGAAAAAAATTATTTTGTGTCTCACGTAACTGACATTAATTATGTGAGTCTTATGTTTTGGTTTACGTTTCTTGTACTTGCGTACTTTTCCAATTCAGAATAGAAAAATATTTTAAGTAAAGCTATTGCAATTTACCATCCTTAATTACTCTCCTATATTATAGATAATCATATTTTACTATTGGCCAAGCCCTCGGTACACCTACGGCTCCACCGTTGCAAAAAAAAAAAAAAAAAAAAAACCTAATTCTTTCTATTTTATACTTAACTTTTTGGATTTCATATCAAATTAATCTATATGCTGTTCTTGCCATATTTGAATGGACTAGACACATTTTTTGATTAAAAACCATTTATTTTTATTTAGTAGGAAAATCACATTGGTAATTGAATTTAGTTACTTTGTAAGTTTGTTTTCGCAGCATTTTTCATTAGTAGTGATAATAGTTGCTAAAGTGAATGTAGTGGAATGATACGACATACTATAAATTCTGTTTTATTCTTTTGAATTCTGCAGATTTCTCAATTGTTACGAGCTTTCAAAGAGTATGAACAAGATCCACACGTTAGACTTGTAATAGTAAAGGTAAATAACATAAATCAAATATGGTGATTTTTAATTATACCTTTCATACCTGTTTGTTTCTTTTTATTTTTATCATCTTCCGGATAAAGAACGAACAAGAATAGAAACGAAGTTGATTCTCATAAAGATTTCTCTGATACCTTATGTCAATAAAAGTAAAAGAAAGAAAATAAGGGCGAAAGAAAGATACCAATGCAATGTTGTATCAAGCTGCCTGTCTTTTTGTAGTTGGATCTTCAAGTTTTTGGAATGCTCCAAATTTGACTTCAGCATCTAAAAATGGATCAATCCAGCAAAAACATCTCTGAACAAGGTTCTAGCACCATGCCAAATGTGTCCGAAGCAGAAGAGCAAAGCAAACGAAGCATGCCTAAAAGTAAACTAACCCCTTGGACTGCTACGAAAAACACCATCAGATTTCAAAGTAGCACGATCTAATTCAAAATTTTCACCCAATTGAGCATGTCTAGCATATTTTTTCACAGTAGCAGGATCACTATAGCTGACGCCGTTGAGTTCACCGCCGTAGTACTCAACAGTTACACATACTTGTTCAACACTATACTTCGATTCCGCCCTTCTAAAAGGAACATCGGCTCTCTTTTTCTTATATATATATATATATATATATATATATATATATAATCTCAAAGCTGAAGTGAAGAAAAAAGCCAAGTTATTGAAAAATAACAGAATTAAATTCTATAAGGCAGGGCTTTAATTTTTCACTAGAAGCTCAACCTAGAGTTGATCGACGGGTTTGCGATCCTGCGAGGATGAGCTAACTCCAAAAGCCCATCCTCAGTTCGGATTGCAGGCTACAACTCGCCTACATGAAGCCGAAATCGCTAGTAGTCGCCATATATATATATATATATATATATATATATATATATATAGAGAGAGAGAGAGAGAGAGAGACAGACAGACACACACCATTTCTCCTCCTTTCTGATACTAAATAGTAGCTTTATTTGTGATTTCATTTCGATGTAGGGAAAAGGAAAAGCATTTTGTGCCGGAGGAGACGTTGTTCGAGTGATACAATCCATGCTAAAAGGTAATAACATAATGCTCTTTTTTAATTCTTTTATTTAGTGTGTTGATCATCATTTGTTTTACTTAAATAAACCTTCACTCTGGTTTGATAAATGCCATCACCTTCATGTTATAACCTTTGGTGTGGAGGTTAGGCTAAACCACTACCATGACTATATATATAAAAAAAAGTTACAAAATAGAGGGGGGCATGGACCTTACCTCTATACTAATGAAAGAAAGGAGAGCCTAGATTCCTTTCATTAATACAAACTATACAGTCAGCTTACAAAAAAATTATATTTGTCATATCTTCTTTTCATTGAAGGAAGTTGCAAACTATCTAGTTGAAATAGTCTCTTGGCCTTTCTTGGCAACTGCTGAAGAGAGTGATAGAAGGTGTTAGTTCCACTTGAAGATGCTAACTTAGCGAGAAAATCCGTCACTTTATTTGCTTCTCTGAAGCAATGAGAGATCAGTATAGTAGCATCTCTGAGAACATGAATAGTATCCATAATAATGTTCTTTAACTTAAGGTTGTCCGTTCCTCTGTTGATAAGCATATTGGTAATCACCATGGAGTCTAGTTCAATGTGAATCATGCGTAGCCCATGTTGTACACACCATTTACTGCCAAAGTAGATGTCATTGCTTCAATCTGATTATTGTTGCTAGTATGTACAGGAAGAGAAAAGGCGATTAGAAAATCTCATTCACTATCCCTGACAACTCCTCTGATGCCAAGCTTTTTATTTTCTCTATTGAAGCTTCCATATGCATTGAATTTGATCATCCCTGCCATAGGTTTATTCCACGTGATTTGCTTGATATTCACTATGTGTTGAAGTCTTTCAATCATATTGCAAATATTGGGCCATGTACCTATTAATGTGTAACTTGGATAGGTGATTTGAATGGCTGCTTGAATGTACCAGATGGTTTGAAATTCCATCTTACTTCTCTAGAATTTTTTTTGCTTGCCATATTTACATGTCGTCCAGCTCTTCGAAAGTTCCCAACAAATTACCACCGGAGCTATATGTAATAAAAGCTTGTGTATAGCATTTTTTGAATTAATGTCCCATCATTCCTTAATAACTCTGTTGATCGGCCTCTGGTGGTGAGTGATTCCTAGTAGAGCACCAACGTATTTCCAAATATGCCTAGCTGCTTCTCCCTCCATAAAAGTGTGATGGATAGAGTCATTGTTAGGCATATTGCAACAACAACATCTGGATTTTTTGGTTGCCAAATCTAGCAAGCACTTCATCAAAGGGTAGTTTACCTAGACACAATCTCCAAGTAAGAAATGAGAATTTAAGAGGAATAGAGTTATGCCAAAGCTTACTGAAGAACATATTTGTAGGTCTCTGTTTGCGTATAATATGCCAAGCAGTTTTATTTGAGTATTGGCCATCTTCAGTGTTATTCCATACAACATCATCTGTATCAGTTGGTTGGCCAATGTTAATATTGTTAATGATTTCCACCATTTGATTTGTCAAGGTGTTGCAAATCTTGTTCAAGTCCCAGCCACCATTGGGGTAAATTTCACAAATGGTCATATAACTATGACATTTTTTCACTAAAGTCATATAACTTTCTTTTCTCACACAAAAATCATAAAACTTTCACTTCTTTACTCAAAAAATCCTAACTACCGGCTAAGACAATCCTTCGGTCATTTTTTGATTTTTTTTTTTCACTTTTTTCATTTTTTTATAAATTAAAAATATTTTTTCTTTAAAAAACTGAAAAACTAAAATAAAACTAAATTCTTTAAAAAAACTAAAAAAAAATATTTTTCAAAAATGAAAATATTTTGTTGAAAATATTTTTTTCAGCTTTTAAAAAATAAAAACATTTTATTAAAAATATGTTTTCTAGTTTTTACAAAATAAATGCTTTAAAAATACTGAAAAACATTTTTTTTTTGTAAAAATTGAAAAAAAAAACTTTACTAAATTAGTGGACTATTAGTTTTTTTAAAGCATTACTTTTGTAAAAACTAGAAAAAATATTTTTAATAAAATATTTTCATTTTTTAAAAGCTGAAAAAAATATTTTCAACAAAATATTTTTATTTTTTGCAAACTAAATAAAGTCCAACAAAGATACATTTTCAAGAAATGCAAAATATTTTTCGTTTTTTAAACTAATGCAACAATAGTCCACTAATTTAGTAAAGTTTTTTTTTTCAATTTTTACAAAAAAAAATTCAATTTTTACAAAAAAAAATGTTTTTCAGTTTTTTTAAAGCATTTATTTTGTAAAAACTAGAAAAAATATTTTTAATAAAATGTTTTTATTTTTTAAAAGCTGAAAAAAATATTTTCATTTTTGAAAAATATTTTTTTTTCAGTTTTTTTAAAGAATTTAGTTTTATCTTAGTTTTTCAGTTTTTATTTTAAAGAAAAAATATTTTTAATTTAAAAAAAAATGAAAAAAGTGAAAAAAAAAAAAAGAAATGACCGAAGGATTGTCTTAGCCGGTAGCTAGGATTTTTTGAGTAAAGAAGTGAAAGTTTTATGATTTTTGTGTGAGAAAAGAAAGTTATATGACTTTAGTGAAAAAATGTCATACTTATATGACCATTTGTGAAATTTACCCGCCACCATTGCTAATAAATTCACTAACATTGGTTTTATTACCAATGGAGGTAGTGATATAATTATTATCATAAGCCAAAGGACATGTCATTGTCCAATTGTCCCACCAGAAGTTGCAGTCACTAAAGTTAACAAGCCATATGATATTTCCTTCTGCTTTATCTCTAGCCCATAGCAAATGTTTCTAAGCTTGTGAGTTGCCCGAGATCCATTTCTTTTTTATAGGATGACTCCTTGGGCAATATTTATCTCTGAGAAAATCAGCCCATAATGAAGGCTTTGTTCTTAATTTCCACCATCTCTTGATAGTTAAAGGGGCAATGATATCTTCAATACTTTTAACACCAATGCCACCTTCCTCTTTGGGAAAGCATAAGTTTTTCCAAGAGCTCCAATGATAATTTTTTTTTTCCAGTAGTTCCCCAAAGGAACCTAGCCATATGTTTTTCAATGAGTTTCAGATTGCCTTTGAGAGGGTTTAGAGCAGTAAGCGTATAAGTGGGAAAGATTGCAATACACTCTTGATGAGAACCACTCAGCCCCCACGGGTTAACATTTTACCTTGCCATCTATTAAGCATCTTCACAATTTCGGTAACCATATTATCAAAGAAATAAATATTTTTCCCTCGGTCAACCAAGATAGGTGAAAGGGAAGTTCTTGTCCACAAAGCATGTGCAATCTCTTAACTTGTTGATTTTGTAAGCACTAGCTTTAGGGCCAGTGAGGGAAAAACTTTTATCCTTTAACACAAATGGACATGCTTTAGCCATGACAAGTTTCATAACAATATTTTCCCCCTTGTTTGGTTTTGAGATATCATGAATGATCTCCTGAGCTAGCATAATATTTTTCGTGATTAGTCTCCCAGAGACAAAACCACTTTGGTTTTCAGAGATGAGCTTAGAAATAAGAAGGTTCAACCTTCTCGATAAAAGGTTAGATATGATCTTGCTAGTGTAGTTGCACAAACTAATAGGTTTGAGTTCTTCAAATCTAGAATGAGATTCCACCTTAGGTATAAGAGCAATGCAGGTAAGTGAGTAAAATTTAGTGAGGTTATTCTCTTTAAAGAAATTCTTGACAAACTCAATGATGTCTTGTTTGATGATATCCCATGTAGCTTGAAAACTTTTTCCATTAAAGCCATCAGGTCCAGTAGAACTTTCAATGCTCATACTGAAAATAATGTCTTTGATTTCCTCTTCTGAAGGCATAATAGTCAACCTTTCATTGTCTTCCTCTATAATAAGGTTGGGGATACAATTCAGCATATTATTGCTCACACTAGGTTGCTGGTTGAGATTGAAGAAACTCTTAAAGTTCTTGACAGTAGACTTAGCAATTTTATCCTCACCTTGTATCCACCTATCTCAATGATTCTTCATTTTGTGTAGTTGAAGTCTCTTTCTTCTGTCTCTCAGAATACTATTAAAAATAAATTAATTCTAGCTTTCTGTTTTATCAAAGATTCTTGCATTCCCATCCATGTTGTATATTCAGCATAACCTCTGTTTAGATCTTCTCTTCCTTGCTCGTCGTTATTTTGCATATCAATTTCTTCTTGGATTTGCACCTTAGCTTCCGAGGAACTTACTTATTCATGAATGTCCCCCATGTTTTCCTTTGACCATTGACTGAGATGTTTATCAAGAAGTTTCAGCTTACTTTGGAGCCTCCACATAGCATTACCTTGAATATTGGTATTCCAAATCTCCTGAACCATATCCAGAAATCTACGTTGGGTGGTCCAGAAGTTGAGGAATCTAAAGTATTTAATGTGCTGATGTTGGTCATTGTGACATTTCAAAAGAAGGTCTATGATCAGAACCATTCCTTACCAAATGATTCCAGTGTTATTTTGGAAGTGTTGAGTCCATTGATCATTGATCATAATCCTGTACAGTCTCTTCCAAATTTTTTTGCTAGGTCTTCTATTATTGCACCATGTGTATCTTGGGCCGGTGAATCCAATGTCCATTAATCCACAAGATTCCATAGTGCTAATAAAATCCAGACTTTTGTATGCTCGATGAGGATTACCACCTAGTTTTTCAGCCAAATCCATGATAATTTTGAAGTCACCACCAATACACCAAGGGCCATCGATAGTGTTGTTCAGGTTATGAATACTATCCCACAAATCTCTTCTTTCACTAATAGTTCAATAGTCCATTTGGCATATAATGTTCCCAAATCTACAATATTTTCTTTCATATTGAGAGTAAGTTGTTGTTCATTGTTTACCCAGTGTGATCCAGGTAGTTCTTGAAGTACGAGATCTTACGATTGACATTAGCCTGGCAATGTTGAAATTATAAGAACCTTTTGTATCCATTAATTTTACTCATATCAACAAAGGGTTCAAAGATTGCCACAAAAACCACCTTGTTAATGTCGATAAGAAGTTTAAGTCTGTGAATAGCCTTCTTGGATCTCACCCCTCTTATGTTCCAGAAGATTTTACTAATCATTGGGTTGAAGGGGAGGGTTGTTGTTTGCTTCCTCTTCCTTTGCCAGAAGGGGACATGTTGTTTTTAGTTTGTTTTCCTGCTTTTATGTTTCTGCTTCTTCCTTTGGACATAGGTGATTCACTTTTGTCTATGGAGTTTGCAACAATCTCTGTGAGGTCTTTTAGTTTACTTTTATTCCTGTCATTCTTTATGTTTCTACTTCTTCCCATAGAATAGGAAATTCCATCTTCATTCTGATTTTGAGAATTAACCTCCTCTCCATCAATCATATTTTTAGATTCCATAGTGGTTTCTTCTTCCACACGGTTAATTTGTCCTCCGTTGCAACATTCAGGTAGTTGGCTTTGATTTATCCTGTGATCCCAGTTAAGATCAACACAAACATTTATGGCTTTTTGGTTTTTTATCTCCAAGGGTAAGCTAGTTGATTGGACATCCTCATATGTAGCCTGTGTATGCATTGTTCTCTTGATTGTCTCCCTTGTATTTGTTTTGATCACTATTTTTTTTCTCACTGTTCTTTACCTCATGCCTTGTACTCTTTGCTCTGATTTCCCTAGAGTCTTGAGGTTGATTAATAACCATAGTTAGTTCCCCCTCAGCTCTTCCCTCTTGATTTAGGACATTCTCTTTGTGGTTACCTTCAGTCATCGAGTCTACAATTTGAAGCAGAATTGATAGGCTATTGACTTGATAGTGTTTCCTAGTGTTCTTATCTCTGATAGCAGGTTTGAATTTGACACTGCTCCTCTTTTGGAATTTTCTTTGTTTTCTTACTCTTCTTCTTCTTCCTTTTTCTTTCAGCATCAGTCCTTTGTTGTAGTATAGGCTTGTCTGTTTTCTGTTTTACCTCTTCCTCCTCAATATGTTTAGTTATTGTCTTTAGAGTCTGTTCACCCTCTAATGGTTCCTGATTCTTCGTAGTATTAGTCTCATTTTTCTCCAGCCTGTTGTTGTGTTCTTCTTATTTACCATTTGCTTTGTTCCTCGTTTGCTGCTCCTTGCTTTTGTCTTGCACTTCCTCAGCCTTAGTTGAAATCTTCTTATCTAATGCCCTGCATTCAATCACGTTGTGTCCCAGTTTTCTACATTGTTAACAATACTCAGGTATGCCCTCATATTCCAATTTTTGAGTGTAACCATCTAATGGTGAATCCTCGTATTCCTGGCGTATGAATACATTTTTCGGTAGAGGCTTAAGGAGATTAACCTCCACCTTGATCTTGGACATACTTGGTCTATTTCTTCCATGGGTAGCTGCATCTACAACCAAAGGGGCTCCAACTCAACTGAGAATCTGTTTAACATAGTGCCATATATTCATATGGAAAGGCAGTCCCGACAGTAATACCACGCTGGGGCAACAAGAAGATCTTCCTCAGGTTTAAAATCAGGGGAGCATTTTTGTAGCCACATTTGCCGACCATCAATTTCAATCACTCTTTTAAACCATACTGTTTGCTAATCTTCCTCATTGAATAGATAAATGAATACATTGTAATTGTCATAAACACCAATGTTGGCGGGACCTTTTAGAGTTATCAACTCCTTAAACCTTGACCTAATTCTATCAATTTGGGCTCGGGGTTTAAGAAATCGACCAACAATTGTGTACTTACATTCTTCTGCATTATCCCATAGTAGTCTTTAGCCTTGAATATTCATTGTGAGTTGTATACTTTGCAATTACTTGCTCCCTTTCATGGCGGATTGGACTCGAATTGGAAGAAGACGGAGTTGTGACTGATGTTGCATATGAGATTTTTTTTTTGAATTCCTTTAGTGGGAAGCTCCGCTCCCTCAATAGAAGGTTTTGCTTCTCCTTACTAGCTGGAAGTAGGCCTCCAACGGCTCCATCGGGTAGAGTGTGTAGATACGCGCTGGGTGATATAGTCATTGAGATAGCCGTTGGAGAGAGTATTATTTTTAGAGAGAGAATTTTTTGGGTAGTCACGTTCAGTTTTCAACGTATCCTCATTGAATAGACAGAAGAAGACATTGTAATTGTCATAAACACCAATATTGGCGGATCCTTTTAGAGTTATCAACTCCTTAAACCTTGCCCTAATTCTATCAATTTGGGCTCGGGGTTTAATAAATCGACCAACAATTGTGTACTTACATTCTTCTGCATTATTCCATAGTAGTCTTTAGCCTTGAATATCCATTGTGAGTTGTATGCTTTGCAATTACTTGCTCCCGTTCGTGGCGGATTGGGCTCGAATTAGAAGAAGACGGAGTTGTGACTGATGTTTGCATAAGAGAATTTTTTTTTAAAATTCCTTCAGTGGGAAGTTTCGTTCCCTCAATAGGAGGTTTTGCTTCTCCTTACTCGCTGGAAGTAGGCCTCCCGGCGACTCCATCGGGTGGAGTGTGTAGATACGCGTTGGTTGATACAATCGCTGAGATAGCCGTTGGAGAGAGTATTATTTTTAGGGAGAGAATTTTTTGGGTAGTCATGTTCAGTTTTCAACGTATCATCCTCCCCTTGAATCTTAGAAAAATATCCTCCTCCCTAATTCTGTGAAAAAATATGTTTTCATTTCTACATTTTAGTTTCTTGAATCTTAGAACTATAAGCATCTTACTATCCTGGAGTATAGAGGCTGTTTCCAAATAGACCCCCGACATCCTTCCCTCCAAGAACTTCCCTCCTTGCTCTTGGGGAGACTCGAACTCACAACCTCTTGGTTGGAAGTGGAGGTTGCTTAACATCAGACCAACCCTCTTGTCATTAAGAAGAAGCCCAATTATTTATTTAATAAAATCCTATATATTTATAATTTCTTTTCTTTTTTTGTTATGTAATAATAGTTTTATGAACCGTCTTGTACTTATTTTGGCCCTTCAGTCAGTTATCTTCTAACTTGCACAATTGAAAATGTCTAATAACTCTACGTTTTTATAAGTTCTCAGCCTCTATTATCACCAGCGTGAAGATTTTTATAGAAATATGGACATTAGTATAATAAGGGAGGTGGTGAGTGCACGAATCCAAACCAAAAACGTAAGTTGGTGTCACCAAATTTAGAGGGAGGTCTATGATACATTCTGTTAATATATTTCTCTAGTGAAAGGTCATTTCATTTTATTAAATTGCAATGGAGGTACCAGAAATTCCCATTTTTAACATTAAATGTACATGCAACTTTGTATTTCAAGCATAATGAATTAATTTCGTACTAAAAATCTGTGTTTCTTCTCTTTTCTCATTTGTCAGGTGACTACCGTTCTGTTCTGGACTTTTACAGAATGCAGCTAATATTGGATTATTTGGTGGCAACATACAAAAAACCAGTGGTAATTAAGCTTTACTAGTATCATAGAAAATTTAAAAATAAAGGTGTCACTTATTATTTTATTTTGCGCTAATTATTTGCATCATAATCCATGTTAAATATGAAGGTTATCCTCATCAATGGAGCCGTTATGGGAGGTGGTGCTGGATTATCCATGAACGCAAAATTCCGAATCGTCACCGAAAACACGGTGCGTTTCGAAGACGTACCACTAATTCTCTTTATAGCCTTAAAACTAATTACTTGGTTATTAGCCAAATATTAAAAGCATCTGCCATTCCAATCAAGTAGGAATGACAACCAGGAGGGTCGGGCCAGATATGATTTGGGCCGAAAATGGGTAATAAAAAAATTGATAAATTACCTGACCCAACCCATGTTTGATACGGATAAAAATCTGATTAATCGGCGGATAATATGGGTAATCATATTTCCATGATTTCTTGAATATGATCACTATTGGAAGAATTCATAGTCTCCCAAACTTGAGGAACCTCCCATTTGAGGCTTTACAGATATAAAAGTTAAACTTATTAGTTATCTATTGGTTATCCATTTCTAAGTGGATAACATGGTTCTTATCCATATTTGACCCGTTTTTGAATGGTTCATCATCCAACCATTTTTTAATAGATAATATGGATGAATAACTATTTTATTTTAACCATCTTGCTACCTCTACTGTCAATTATCAAGTATAAAAGGATACATGCAAAGTTTGTTAGAAAGATGACTATTGAGGTATTAGGATGGCCTTGTTAAATTTTTACTTAGCTATACTACTTTTGAAACTTACTTACCCTTGTTATCGGAATTTTAACTTAATTACAAATTAATACTATAATTAACCATTTTTATACATTTTAGTATTAAATAAGTAGCCTTTTAACTTGGTAACTGAATATCAAAATCTGCTATTGTTCTTCATTATCCTTTGTTCGACTAGGAGTCCTTTCCCCCGTTGCTAGGAGCCTCGGTATTAAGTATGTATCAGAGTTAACTTTATCTATGGTTATTGAACTTTTGTATTTGTTACCCAATAGTTACTATTCTTTTTCTATTACGTAAAAATCATTAACTTTGTGTTCATTACACAAAAGTTATTTTTCTTTCTTTTGTTACATAAAAATCATTTACTTTGCTCTAGTTATCACAAAAGTCACATTTTTACTTGAAAAGTCTATTATGCCCTTTATATTATATAAACTTTTATATTTATGTAATACCTTCTATATTATATACTATATAATATATTTTTAAATATGTATTTTATTTATAAATAAAATAAATTAACATTATTTTATTTATTATTTTTATAATATATTTGTATATTTAATTTTTTCTTAACTTTAATTTTTAAGATATATTAGTAGCGTTATTAAATTTATCAGTAACTTTAATATATATTAGAGAAAATATCGGCAAGTACATTTCCGTGAAAAAATTCGCAGGTAAACAAACAAAGAAAATTAGAAAAAAACATATGTTAATGTGACGAAAATTCCTAGGTACTACATGCGAATTTAGCTAGGGATATTTTCTTGGGGATTGATCTGGGCAATTGGTTATTTGAAAAATTACACTGCTAGAAATTCGGGAAAAATCATCCAAAAAATCGATCAAAGTTGGTCGGTAATGCCCAATAACCGTCCAAAATGCGACCATTAATGTGTGGTCAGTATTTTGATGGTCGGAAGGGCATACCGACCAATTTCCGACCAATTAAATTCAAAAAAAAAAAAATTGCTGCAAAAAAGTTATGTTTGATGCTACTAATATATCTTGAAAATTAAATTTAAGAAAAAATTAAATATAGGAATATATTATATAAATAATATTAAGTTAGTTTATTTATAAATAAAATACATAGTTAGAATATATATATATATATATATATATATATATATATATATATATATATATATATATATATATATATATTATAATATATTATGTTTTATATAGATTATTACATAAATATGAAGGTTTATATAATATAAAGGGCATAATAGACTTTTCAAGTAAAAATGTGTCTTTTGTGATTAATAGAGTAAAGTAAAATGATTTTAGTGTAACAAAGAAAGAAAAATGACTTTTGTGCGATGAACACAAAGTTGAATAATTTGTACGTAACAAAAAAAAGAATAATGACTATTGGGTAACAAACACAAAAGTTCAAACACCATGGATAAAATTATCTCTTATGTATCATAAGGAGGATATATCCGGTGAAATTTGTCCCAAAAATTCTTGTTCCTAACGTTTCATAATAATAATAATAATAATAATAATAATAATAATAATAATAATAATAATATATTATTATTATTATTATTATTATTATTATTATTATTATTATTAGGCTCTTTTTGCAAGTCCATTTGGTTCTTCCCTTTAGTCGTTATACATGTGCCTTAAAGAAGGCTCTTTCAAATTAGTCATCATAATAGTATAAGTATGCGTGAGCATTTTCCTTTATTGTTTTCTTTGATGGTTTCTTATCCAATGTTTGTTCGTTTTTTAATGATTTGGAGCTTATTAATTCCAATGTTTGATATGTTTACAAAAAAAAAAATGTTGGATATGTTTACTTTTAGTAGATTTTGGACAGTATATCATAATTGTTTCATTTATTTATGGATAATATAATAGGTGTTTGCCATGCCAGAAGCATCATTTGGACATCATCCCGATGTCGGAGCATCTTATTTTCTTTCAAGATTACCTGGCCATTTTGGTAAAGTAAACAAGACTTCGTTGTTTATGGTTATATCGTGTCAGCTTAAATTTAAAATATCCTCCATTAAGATCTCTAAATAGCTTTAGGTTATATAATAATGTGACTAACAAATTTGTACAGTCACATAACATGTATGCATGCATATCATGTCTACGTCACTTGAGTACAGTTTCATAAATTGCCACGTTAAATTATCATGTAGCAAATTCCTTAGCTGCCAGCCCGCTCACCTAAGTCAACGCAATACCGTATTGCCAATGCCACCGGCTTGGCACTAAGCCGCCTTGTCTTAGAGCCTAAGGTCTTCCCCACATTGCTTTGTTGTCATGCTTTCGTCCAACCCGCCTTGTTCCTTCAAGATCTTGACATTTGTTTGCACCCAGCCTAGGTCTTCCCCGCATTGCTTGCTTTAGTGTAGTCCGTCACACCTTAGCCTTGCGATAGTAGTGTAGTCTGTCACACCTTATCCTTGCAATAATTTGCTGCCATTGACAATGCTCACATTATCTTATATGTTGATTGCCCCGCACATAGGCCAATGACAAGGCCGTCATCAATTTGTACTGAATGTAACATCACATACTACCATATGTCCCAACATGAATCTCAAAATCAACAAGAAACCCCATGGACTCATCATTTAAATATTGCTTTTAGGAATATTTATTATTACTATTTTTTGTAATATGTGTGCTATTAGTTTTACATTCTTTCTTTTGGAGATTGTCACTACTAGAAAAAGGCATATTTTCGACGGACAAAACGGTCGGAATTCCGTCGGAAATCATGTATTTCCGACTATTTTCCGACCGAATTTCGTCCGTCGGAAAAACGATGGTCGGAAAACAATTTCCGACAGAATCCGTCGGTAATTACCGACTAAAGGCATCGCAAATTTTAAAATGGTCGGACTGCAAAATAATTCTGTTTTGCGACTAAAGTGGTCGGAATTTACCGACTGAATATGTCGCAATATTACAAGAAAATTATATAATTTATAATTAAATTTTATACATTTTCCGACGGAATTCGTCGAACACTATTGAAAATTATTTTTTTCCTGACATTTCCGACAGAAGCGGTCGGACAATATTAATTAAAAATTAAATTTTATTAAATTTCCGACAGAATCCGTCGAAGAATTCGGAATATTAATTATTTAAAAAATATATTTCCGACTGTTTCAGTCGGAATTTTGTACTAAACTGGGCAGAATTCTGCCCAATTTTGAGCTACATCACCTGTCAAACTATCACAAAAAAAAAAAGAAATACCAACCAACAATCTAAACCAACGATACATTAATAATAATACGAACAAACAATACATTAACACTACTTAAATTAACAATACAGTAACAATTTCTAAACCAACAATATAAACCATTAAACCAACAATACCAACATTTAAACCTAATAATTTTAGGCATGCAAACATCCAAATAGCAGCCCATGTTCAAGTTTAAAAGCAATACATAAAGTTGTCTCTCACAATCAAGTTTACCAGTCAACCAAAACATCACAACTAAACTACACATCAGAATCAGTTTGTTCATCCTCATCATCAGATAAATCATGCCCATGTTTACGCATGAATTTTTGCATCTTAACAAACATTTCATTTTGGGAGTCCAATTGTTTCTTCAATCCACAAACTTCCTTTTTCAAATCTTCCATCTGTTCTTGATTTTGATGAGAAGAATTGTCTAAGAGTGGGTTTGGATGACCTATAGGTCGATGTACTCCTAGCCCGTAGACTCTGCCTTTGTTTGATCCACCCGTTGCATCTGTCCACAATGCAGCCATATCATCAGGTGTTGGTTGAGTTGAAGGAGGCTGAGTTTGTTGCCATTCTTCCAACCTTCTATGATAACCTTCCTGAAATGAAAAATATAACTATTAAGTACAAACGAATATTAATAAATTATAAATAATTATGAAGTTAGAATTTTACATATGTGTGTGATGCACGCGTTTCCACCCAGTGTTCTCTTGTACCATCCTTTTTCTTTTTCTTATGCAACTCCTCAAAGACCTCAGCGTAAGTCATATCTCGCCCTCTTTCCTTTTCCTTAATAAGAAAAAGTAAGAGTTAAGACTACAAACGTAAAATTCTATATGTAAAAATAAAAAAATATTATATATAATTACCATTCTTAGTTTATGGGCCTCAAAAGTAATCGAACCTCCTGTGTGCAACGAGCCACCCTTTTTAGAGGCACGATTTGCCTTTGCTTGTTCACTTTTTGCCTTCCATTCTGGGGTATTCCATATCTCAAGAAGTTTTTCCCAAACATCTTCTCTTAACCATTCCGGCATTTGACCGGCATTTCGAGCAGCACACATAGTATCACTAATCCTTATACTAGCTTTCTTCTCGAAAATAATATTTATTGCATTTTGATGTTGAGGATGCCATGTACACAATGTCTACAATATAAAAAAGTAACATAAGATAAAGACGATAATTATTAAATAAACATAATTAATTTTTACCCTAAATTGATTCCACATTTGCTCTCTGATGCTGTACGGTATCTTTTTCCAAGAAGTCCACGGCTCATGATAAAATGGCTTCATAGAATTTACAGTTCTCTAGATATGCGTCATCCTTATAGAATAGCATGCAACCTTTCTCACAACAATCAATTCTCTCCGATGAAAGACCCAACTTAGAAACCAATTTTTTAGCAGTGTAGAAATCTTTTGGTAAGTCAATGTTACTCGGGTTAAGTTCATTCATAAGCCCAATAATAGAATCCATGCCCGCTTGGGAAATAGAACTATCCGATTTAATACTTAGCAATCTGACCGCAACAGACAACTTGGAATGCACCGAACCTTCATATAATGGATGACTAGCTTCAAGTAACTGTTCATAGAAACGCTTAGCCTCATCATTTGGTTCGGATTGAACCCCAGGAAACGTCCCAAAAGCATCCCTCATCATTTTATTATATCGAGAATTTTCAACATTATGCTCCGAAATGGGGCTACCCTCACCACGAAAAGAATTATGAAAGTTAGCATCATCTAAACTAGCATGATTCTCCCCGTGAGCAGTCCATATGTAATAATTTTCCATAAACCCTTTCAAGTAGAGATGGAATTTAACTTCATATGATTTCAATAACTTAACACATTTACATTTCACACAAGGACACCTAATCCTTCCTCCAATAAGAAAATCATCAAGTGTTTGAGCCTTAGCAATAAATTCAGCAACCCCTTCAATAAATTCATCCCTCAACCCCGTACGATTAGGATGATTCCTATTATACATCCATCTATGATGCACAAATTCCATCTACACAAATAAATATCGATAAATGAGATTTTTAAAATAATTTGATTTATTTAAACTATATTTGAATCTCTTTGTTGGACAAATAGAGCTATTTCTGGATGATAGGACCACAATTGGCATCTAGAATAATATATTTTAAATTTACATGTCATAGGATCATAAAGGACATTTGAGAATGGACTACTAAATTTATAGTTGTTACTCAATTTCCTATGTTCTAGCAATTTACTGGAATTAGGTCATTAAATGTTGAAACACCAAATAAAATGGCAGTCTTTTGTCTAGATGTTCAAGGAAGTCAAAGAAGGTGACAAACTGCAATGAGTTGAATTGAATACATGCTAAGGCATAATAAGTATTTTGAAAAAAATATAGTTTCTTTCCCCAATCGTCCAAAAAAAGCACGAAGGAACTTATTATTGGATGTCTTTGTGAATTTAATAGAAAATCTCTTGAATTAAGCATAATAACTTATTGTTCTTAAAGATAATTGCATTTTTATTGAGTTGTTGATATTGAAAAAGGAAACTAAGTAAAAGTAAACCAAAAAGTGCAGGACTTACTTGGTACAAGTGAAGCAATGTTCCTTCTCCACTTTCAGTTAACAACTTCCTTTGAGAAAAACCTATAAAATCAAAATTTTGGGACCATTATATTCCAGAAGTTGACAAGAGGGGTTGCTCTGATGGTAAGCAACCCCCACTTCCAAATAATGAGGTTGTGAGTTCGAGTCTCCCCAAGAGCAAGGTGGGAAGTTCTTGGAGGGAAGGATGCCGGGGGTCTATTTGGAAACAGCCTCTCTACCTAGGGTAGGGGTAAGGTCTGCGTACACACTACCCTCCCCAGACCCCACTAAGTAGGATTATACTGGGTTGTTGTTGTTGTTGTTGTTTATATTCCAGAAGTTGCCAAATGTAAGATGCCAAAAGTTGCTCGAAATTTGCTCGAAATTTGTTAGTGTTTAATTATCGAGATTGAGTTTAAAACTTTAAATATTGAAAATAAATCTGCTAAACTCATTAGCCGAAGACCAAAGCAACAAACACAGATACCTGAATGTATGCAACTAAAGCGACTAGTGACATGTGCTTTTAGATGTTAGACTTAAATATCCCTTTTTCCTTTTTTGTGTTGATACCCAAAAAGGATAAAATTTTGATATGGCGCTATTATAACAAGAAAAAAAAGCTTTAAAAATTAATATCAACACATATCTTAAATGGTAGAAAGCTGCACTTTCTCGTAAAACAATAGCAGGCACTTATCAACCATTTTCGACAGCCCAACTTTGTCAAAACCGCTTCCAATTACGTCCATAATCTATTGACGGCCTTTGAAACACCTTCAAACTCTATTATTAACTAAGATTTAATTATGCTATGTAAGTTAATCAGAGAATACATTTTTCTTGGATCTTTAATTTCTTGATTTCGATTTGTAGATGTGATTTCATTCAATACTTACAAGTTAAAAGCTAAGAACATGGCAACTTCAAAAGATGGCAAAGTCAATTGGCTGTGTGGAGGATGCACTGTAGCCAACAGAGAAAGAAGAGAAAAGTAAAAGGAAAAACAAAATGCAAATGAGAACATATAACTCAAAGAGTCACCATATGTAAATTCCATTTTCATCATCCATACAGTAAAACACGGAAAGAACATCGTTTCCTAATTCTATAATTACCAATCGAACTTCCTTTCAGTTGTCCGCTGACATTAACATAGCTTACAATAAAAGTAATCAACACAGTCAAAAAAAGGTATAAGATAATTTTTGATTCACCAAAAGGATAAAAAGGTTTAATACAAAACTAAAATTGATTTCAGTTCAGTAATTGACCATATCACACACACACTTTTGTTTACTGAAAGGCGCACTTATATGTACAAGCAAAGATTAAATTAAAACACTGATTAAGGTATCTCATGGGTAGAAGTAGAAACAACAGAAACAGCGACAACAACGCCTGAAGCAGCTACAGAACATATAGCGTGGCCGTGACCGGCGATTCCGGTACGGGAGTTTGATGTGGAAACTGGCACAGCGTTGTCCATTGGACCTTTGTGTAGATGAAATGCTTAATCTTAATACATGTATATTGGGTGAAACCCAAAATCCCAGAACAACTAAAACCCAAAATCCCAGAACACAATTAGTTGGTAAGCACACAATTAAAACCCAAAATCCCTGAACAAATACATGTATATTGGGTGAAAATATATGTAAGATGTGAAAATAGACAATGATTACAATTTTTAGTCAAAATTTTGGGTAGGGAAACGTACCTGGCACGATGAATTTTGCAGCAGTGTCGGCGGCAGAGTTCCTCGTTGATGGCAGCGGCAGGTTTTTGGAAGGAGGTTTCCATATGAGAGAGAAGAGAGAAGGAAGAAAAGGGGAAAAGAAAAAGAAAAGAAAGCTTCGCTGGGGTTTTTTTAAAAAGATCTCCGACGGATTCAGTTGCTGATATTTTTAATTTCTTTTTTTTAAAAAAAAATTGTTTCCGATTAAAAAGGTCTCCGACGGATTCCGTCGCTGTTTTTTTAATTTCTTTTTTTTTTTATAATGTTTTCGATCGAATTGGGCGGTAAGAATTGGCGGAATATTCCGCCAAAATTTACGACGGATATAGACGGAAAATTAGTCGTAAGAATTATTAAAAATCAAAAAATATATTTTTATGCATATTCCGACTTATTCCGTCGGAAATTTCCGACTAATTTTTCTGTCGGAAATTTCTGTCGGAAATTAGCCGTTTTTTAGTAGTGTGTCATAAATTATGGAATTCTACACATTAATAAGAAAATAGTAGCTAACACTTGAATGGTTTATGTTTATATATATGATTGATATCTCATTTTTACTTTTGATTCATTGTTAACAGGAGAATACTTAGGACTAACAGGGGCAAAAATTAATGGGTCAGAAATGCTTGCCTGTGGCCTTGCAACTCATTTTGTTTACTCAAAGGTATGATTAATTTTTTGATTCTGTTCAACAAACTTAAATTAAAATAGATTCTATTGATCTTTGAGATATTATCAAAGTTATACCGTCATGGCTTTAAAGTTCTCGATGCACTCTATGTTGGTTATGTCAAAGTCTTATTTCGTCCGCTCCATGTCATACGTATTATTCTTGACACTGGACATAATTTAAAAGAATTCTAGATATAGGTGTGACTTAGGGCTATTGAAAATCTTATCCTTTGATCCTCAAAACCTAAATAGGGTTCAACCTGACCAAAACCTCGGGATCCTAGGCGTGCACAGGATCGGCTTAAGGCCAAAGCTAATAAAGTGTTGGCTTTAGGGCCCCAAGAATTCTAGTAGCTAGCTTGATGGTTTAAAAAGAAAATTATTAATCATTTAAAAAATCTTGATAAATAAAATTTTATTTAACATATTTTAGGCCTCTTTATCTTGGCTTTTAGCTTTTGGCTACAACTTTTGTTGATCAGCCCCTGCTTGTGCCCTGTTCTGCCCAATATCTATGTTGAGAATAGAAACATCCCTCGCAGGATGATTTGTAGTAGAAGCTGACTATCTAGTCTGCTAACCTATTTATGGTTAAAATCTTTTGGAGTGTACGACTGCCCCGCTTAATGTGCCCTAATATTCTACAATGAAACATAATCTAGCCTCTAGTCGACGTTGACCTTACTAAGGTTTGTCACACCTAAAAAGGGGTGCTGTTGTTAGGGCCAAACGTACAAGCACGTATATATGGTCGATAAGAAATTGAGTGATGAATAGAGTAGCATTCCTATAGAGACTAATGATTAACGATTAATTAAATTAACTATTTAGGAATTATAATTCATTCAAATAATTTTTTGAGAAGCATTGTGATTTTAATTAACTAAAACAACTACTACTACTAAAGGAAAAAAAGAAGAAAAAAAGAGAGTAAAGCATGAAATCAAGAGTACGAGCAAAGCAACAAACAACTTATGAGCAAGATCAATGAGAGGGGAATATTCCGATATTATGATATTAAATCCTATTGAGTTTTTCGGTTAAATTAATTACTTGACATATCTAGTTTGTTAATTAAGCTTATATAGCTCATAAGGTTCTTGTAATTTTACTCGCATATTCAAGCTAACCTAATACCTATATGTTCTTAGAATCATAATCAACTAGAATGCATGCATAATTCATGCAACGATAATCAAGTAAAGCAATTAGCATATGTCTATCCTAATCACGCATATATTTTCTGATGCCCGAGTTCAAGAACTTACTTTGTTTAATACCTTTTATGCCATCTAAAGTTTTCACTTTCGAGTCTAACTATAGCTTCATAGATAGTATTCTACTGCTGCAAGATTAAACAAATAAACTAATATATATAATATAATTGAGTAACAAAAATAACTGTTCTACGTCAAAAATCAAGAACTCCCTATCATCCATGAGTAAGAAAATTTAGCCACTCATAGCCATATGAACAATCACAATAGTGTTTGAAAGCATAAAACAATAAATACTAGTTAAATGAAAAATAAATGCTATGATTTCGCCCCCACACATGTTCCATAGCTCTTGTTGCCTCCGAAATATGTTCAATCCCCTAAAAACAAGTTTAGAGAGTATTTATAGGGTTTGATAAAGCCCCGACCGATGTAGGCAAGTCCAAAAACTGAAAGATAAGAAACCAGCTTGGACTGTGTCGTTGGCGCTTCCCGCCTTGAACTGACACTAGCTAAGGGTGCCTCACACTGTAGGTGCGGCATCTTCTTCTCGTTTGTCATCACCTCGCACTGTCTATGGTGCTAAGGAATGGCTGCCTCGCGGCTTTGTTCCTTTCGTGCTCTACTTTATCATTTTTTATACCACTTTGTGTAACTTCTTTTTACTTTATGTCCAAGTATTCCTACACATAAAACCAACTTAATTAAGCTCAAATGTCCCACAAATTATTATTGTTACATCAAATTATGTGGCAAGTAATACCATACAATTTAGGATTATAATCAAACATCAACTACGGGGTAGACTATCTATATTCTGATGACTCTGACTATACAAAACCTTAATAAATTATAGTCATATTTAAGTTAAGAACCTAGCTGATGATTGCTCAAACGACACCGATGAACCCATGGAGCCTTTTTGCTTCTCTCCTATCTTCTCACCTCAATCCTCCTAGTAGTGTCTAGCCTCTAATGTAAGTCATAGTACGCATCAAAGGTTCTAAGACCCTAAATAATGGATCTCTCAATCCCTCAATGAGCCTCTTATTCCTCAAGTCTCATCATGAACCAAGTGAGGGGCATAGCCCTAAGTATATTTAAACATCATATTTATCCACAAGCATATTTTTCATATTTGTCTCTAGAATGCTTGAGTCAACTCGTTTTTAAAGAAATTAGGAAGAACCACTCCATGACCTTGGTAAACTCCAGGTATGAGTCACATCCTTCAACCTGACCTACCTTTGCTGCTTTTATCTCCTTTTTTAAAATAGATTCGAAATTTTTCCTTCTTTTCTCTTATGGATGCGATCGGGATCATGTGCTCAGAGGAGCGAGAGCTCCAGTATCCTATGCTCTTCTCAATCAGAGGACTGTTGTGAGTCCTCTATGGTACTAGGTCCAGTAAAGGTAGTGGCTTTAGCTTTAAGACGTTTAAAGAAACACCTTTAGTGCCTCTCGTGGTATATGTCTAACCTTGAACTTAGGCTCCCATGAAAAAAGGTCTGGCCAGGTGTGCCCTTCACGAATGCCGCACATGCCTCGTGTTAGCGGAACACAAAATATACCTTCGCGTTCGTGGACACCATCTTGCGAACGCGATGAAGAACCAACCTGACACTACGCGAACATGCCATAGCGAACGCGTAGACATAGATCCCCAGCTCCCAGATGATCCATGAATACATGAACCCGGTGAAGGACAACTGCCCAGCTCACAATTGACCCAACCCCGCGATCGCCATGAGGATCTAACACTAGCAAAATGTGTAATTGTCCAAAATGCTCCAGGTGGCCCGAAATCCACCCGGACCCACAGGATCCCGTCCAATCACACCAACAAGTTCATAAACACTACCTGGACCTATCCAAGCCTCCAAACACATGGGGTAGCACCACAACAACAAATCAAGAGCCAAAACGCAAATAGAACTTGTCTTAAGTTCAAGAATATTCAAACTTCAAAGCAAGTATCCAATTGAGGCTTAAGCAATCCATAATGAACCCAAAATTTTCACACAAGTTCCAAATGACAGAAGGAACCTATTACAACTTCCGAACCAAAATTCAAATTTGATAACCTCAAAGTCAACCACGATCAAATCTATGAACCTTCCAAACTTTCAAATTTCTAGCTTTCAACATTTAGGAGCAAATCAACCAAGGAACCTCCGAATATAAATCTGCACATACGCCAAAGTCCAAAATTACCATAAAAACCTATTGGATCATCAAAATACGAATTCAAGATTATTTATACAAAAGTCAAGCTTTGGTTAACTCTTACAACTTAAGCTTCCAACTGTGGAACTAAGTATTCCAATTCACTCAAAAACCTCCCAAAACCAAACCAGCCATCCCCACACGTCACATGACAACAAATACACATATGGAAGGTAACAGGGCTAAAATACATGAAACAACCAGCCAGGTTATTACATCTTGGCATTGTCTTTGTAAAGTAGCCTCTTGGTACAAATCAATCGTAAAATACTTTACCATTATCAACAAAAATAATTAATTTTACGTAGAATTTTCAAGTGTACTAGTCACACGTAACCTATATCATCCTATATGCATAGTCAAATCATATAATACTGGTTTCACATAGTGTTGGGAAATTACTACTGGCTCCGGTCGACCCATAAAGAATGTAAATTAACCCGTTAACCCATTAGCTTAATTTTCTTCTTAAATTAGAATACTAGCCTATATACCCCCATCACTATGGGTGTTGAAAAAGAAGGTTTTTCTGCATTCATCAAAGGGATTTTATGACTGTGTAAATAAGGACTTTTATTCGTCGTGCGAAAATTCCCAACGACCAGTAATTCGAGTCGTAATTGCTAGACGATCCGCTTTAGCAAGGAGAAACGCATAAGTTTCTTAAGTAGTATTTACGGATTAAATGTTTGCATAGATTAGCCTTAATTAGTGCACATACGTATCATGATAATCATGAAATAGAGCATATGTTCAACCAAACATAATTAAAACAGTCCATTACGTGTAGTTGTATTTGTACACCAATATTCCTGCAAAACATTTAGCATCACGTTAATTGGTCATATATTCTAAAAGCACAACTGAACCTTTTGTAGGATATAGAGTCAATGGAAGATGCATTATGTCAAGCATTCTCATCAAACAAATCACTAGAGTTTGCTCATGAGTCGGACGTTTCAAGAATCATAAAAGACTTCATTCATAGTCCAGAGTTGAAAGAAGGAAGTAGTTTGAAAAGGTAATTAATACTCTTTTCTTCTAATATTTATTTCCATTGATATATTTTTTCTACCTATATGTATGAGTTTAGCACATTATTTTTATAAATGGATATGTCTGATTTCAAATATTATACAAAAACTGTGTCACTTATGCAATGTAACTTCGTGAACTGCAAGAAGCAATTTCCTATAATTTTTTTTCTTATTCTTAATTAATTTAACTTTTTCTTGTATGACATTGTGAATCACCAAAATAGACTTGAAGTTATCAATCACTGCTTTGGCAAGGACACAGTTGAAGATATACTATCTGCACTTGTAAGTTATTCATCAAATCTTTCTCTTATATGTATATACACAATTAGTCCTTATTATATATGAGTGAAGTAAACATATTTATTTACTTCTAACCTCTTGCCATTGTTAGGAAAAAGAAGCAACTAGAATGGATGAAAAGTGGATCACTAATGCAATAAAGTCTATGAAATTTGCGTCACCAACAAGCCTTAAGATTTCTCTACGATCTGTAATATTAACTACCGACTATTCAATTCAAATGTTGGTTCTTTAATTTTATAAAAGTTAATATAGGTAATTAACACATTATTGTTTTACAGATTAGAGAAGGACGGAAGCAATCACTTCGACAATGTTTGTCTCGTGAATTTAATATTAGTAGTCGAATCGTACTAAGATCATTCAATTACAACGATTTCTATGAGGTACGTATATATGTTGCAATATAATCTTCACATCATATAAATTTTACGTCTTTAATTTGATTTTCACTTTCTCATGTGGTTCAACTTGTAGGGTGGTAAAGCAATCTTTTTTGACAAAGGCAAAAAGTTTAAGGTATGATTAATCATATACTCTCTCTCTCTCTCTCTCTATATATATATATATATATATATATATATATATATATATATATATATATATATATATATATATATATATATATATATATATATATATATATATATATATATATATATATAGAACTGCACAGGTTTATGTGAGTGTCATACACAAATTTGCGCCTTTTTTTCCTGCATCTTCAATATTTATCTAACTTTACAACAACCTGCTAATGTAATTTTAGATAAAAAAAATTATCAAAGTTTATAACTTTGTTTTGAAAAATATACGTCAAGTGTTGTTCTTATTATTTTGTACATATATATAGTGGGAACCATCAAAATTGGAGCAAGTAAAAGATGCGACTGTAATGCAGTTTTCTGAAGTGGTCCACGATGATCGCTGGGGCTACTTGGAAATTCCAGATAGATCACAGTTGAAAACCTCCAAACTTTGATACTATATACTATGAAACTAAAAAAATCAAAATGTACGATGTCTATTTGTTTACGATCTACTGCAACTCATACACTATAATTACTCTTTGAAAGCATTTATGTCATGAAAATTTATCTATGTTCGCATTTGACAGTTATTTTTTTTTTTTTTGTGAACACTGTGTGACCAATTTTTCAAAATATGTATAATATTACGTACCAACAAGATCGTAACATGTGTCACACAAAAATATGCATAATTTGTTAGGACCCGGTGGCACTAAACACTTCTTCACAGCGGGAAAAATAAATGATCAACAAAAAATAAATTACACAAAGAATTTAACGTGGTTCACCTAAAATGTTTAGGCTACGTCCACAAACCCGGCACCAACTTCCACTAAAACTTTTAGTAGGCTTACAAAGAGAGACTTCTCCAATAGTTTGGATGTACAACAATTTCCCGAGCTCTACCCAAAATAGTGGCGCACACAAAAGTGTTTCCCGAAAATACCCGACTAGTATTTTACTCACTATTTTGTCACTCCCCCTTTTGAGAAAACTTCCTAAAGAAAAACAAACTCTCTCTTTCCCTCTAACTCTTATACTTGAGTTATTGAATGTTTTTGGTGTGTTTAAAACAATGAGATGAGGGGGGTATTTATAGTTTTGAGATAGGGACCAAAAGTGTAAATCTCACCTATCAAAAAGGATCAATTTGCAATATTTCCGTCTCACCTACCTCACCTACCATCTATTGATGTCATTGCTTACATCAATAATCAAGTTGGAGGAAGCTTCTAACATAATTTACAATACTTGGGTCTCCTTCCCAACCTATCTCTCATCTTCTCCCGACCTCCCTTTTTAGTCATCTTCTCCAATAAAGTTCCACCATTAAAATTATCGTTGACACTACTATCACCAGTATCAATATTACTTTTTAGAACAAAAACCACAAACATTATAACCCTATTTCTCCACACCCATTCAAAAAAGAAAAAACATTACACAAAACTTTTAGCTTTTCATTGCCCTCAATCGTATGGCTGATTTAGAAACAAAATTATGAAATGCATTAACTGTTGTCAACTAACTCTGAAAACAAATATTGGAACACAATTATTAATTATAGAAAGAAACAAGTGGAATCGAAGACAGAAGACAATCAGGTTCGAAGGCAATGATCTCGAAGAGAATGGTATTCATAAATGCGAATTAAATACCTGCCACCCAATAGTGTTTAATGGAGAATGTTTGGCTCGAAAATTATCGATTACTTTGCGAATACAAAGTTGAGGGCCAATCAAAGCAAGTCGTAATAAATCAAGAATCAAGCAAGGCAAAAGATGATTAAGAATAATTCTTCTAATGACAGAAAGTATGGATGATCTTTATTGATGATCATAGGGTGGCCTGCCTCCCTGTAAGGAGGTTCAAAACCTTACAATCATGCTCTTTTTGATCTTCCGTCTTTCTCTCTTTCTTTTTGATTCTCCCTCCTTGTTTTGCTTTGTTTTTTCTAGAGGCCCCGTGGGGAAGGAGAGGATCCCTCTTTCCCTCTTTCTTCTTGGTATTTATAGAGATAAAATATGTCCCGCGGTATGGCTCACGTTAAGAAGCTGACTCTGACAAAAGTAAATAGGCCATAATCTCACTGATCATCTTAATCGGGCATTCCACTGATTCTAGTTAAGAGAGGTCGTGCCGTCTATTAACCGTACTTATTATCGATTATTATATAGTCGAATTTTGGCTCGTACAGTTAGTCCATCCGCTTATCAGGGTCTTCCCAAAGTCGAGCTTGATGAGCGAACTTTGTCGATCGTAATGTAGATGGTTTTTGGGTGAGGAGCGGACAACGACCTCCCGTGTCGAGGTCGTGTCCCCCCCCCCTCCTTTTTTTATATGGTGGTAGACCAATCTCATTATTATTATTTTTTTGTATTTACTTTGGTCGTAAGAGCATCGGCAGCGAAGGGAGGTAATCCGTATACAGTGTATGCGAGTACGGTATACACGGTTTGCTCAAAGTTTTAACGACACAGGGCTCATTCCGCCCTTATCGATAGGACTCTCTATTTTACTTTGGTTGGCGAGAGAGCGGATGTGGTCAGGTGGGCAATTTATCATGCTGATCATGGCGGCGCCCATTTTGGTAGAGTTGAACCGTTTTTTACGGTTGGTTGTACAGTTAATGACATCCATCGGTTTTCCCGAAATCAATGGCGGTTTAGGATATCCGATTCTTGACATTATGTTGTTTATTTGTGAGATTCTGGAGCTCTTGTCTTTTGTGAACTCAAAGTTTTTTCTCTTTTGCAACAAGCTTTATCGTTTTTCGTCAAATCCAATATTCTACTCTATTCTCTTAACAAATGAGCAATGGCCGGTTCTTCTTCTCGTGGAGTTCTTCCGGTTGCTCTGCCGGTCAATCCCCCGGTGGTTGAATGACCATCTCCGGTGTTGGGAGGAGAGGGGCGGATTAAGGCTGAGGGGGTCCCGTCAATAGACAAAATACTCCCCGTAATTGGAGGACCGGCGGTAGATTTTACCGCCGATGGAGATGAAGACCCCGTGGATGAGGCCCCACCGATGGGGGAGGTGGGCATGGCCCAACTGCGGGAGCAGGGGTTCGTGCCTACTCACACCGACATTGTTCTTGCTCGTCATGAGGAGATGGTTCATACTGATCACGCAGTGTACTGTATTTTTTACGCGTACCCCTTCAAATTGGGGTTCAGGGTCCCGCTTTCCGATTTGGTAGTGGACTTCTGCCGCTACTACAAAGTGTGTCCGGGACAACTCACTCCCTCTCTTTACAAGCTCCTGGTGATGTTTCTGAAGTATGGGGAGTTGGCCGGTAGGACGATCACGCTGCAGCACGTACTCGCCCTGTACGCTCCTCAACGAGTACGAGGGACCATGCTTCGGATGAGTCCACGTAGGTCGAGGGGGCTGACAGTTGTATTAGACGATGAGGTCGAGCCTCGGCCGTTCGAGCAATTCTTTTACATTTGGACCGATCATGTGACGACCCGGCCCGTCGTCACGGGAATTACCACCCCGTTATGCTGTAAATGCATGTTTTATGATTTTATATCAGTGTTTGAGTTAGGAGTGAATTGGATTGAAAATGAGGCATATAGCCTTTGTGAAGGAAACTTGAATAAGGAAAGTCAACCCGGAGTTGACTATTTAGTTAGAGGGCTCGAAATTGGATTCTAACGATTCGGTTAGTTCCGGGAGGTGATTTTTGATTTAGGGGAGCGATCGGAATTGAATTTGAGGCCCGGTGTAGAAATAGGCTTGAATTGGCTAAGGTTGAATTTTGGTGAAATCCGAACGGTAGGTGAGATTTTGATCCGGGGGTCGGAATGGAATTCTGACAGTTGCAGTAGCTTCGTTAGGTTATTTTGGATGTGCCTGCAAAATTTCAGGTCAATTGGGCATCGTTAATCGGGTTTTTGATTGATTGTGTAATTCGGAATGTTTTAAGTAATTTAGGATTGAATTCGATGTGAATTATGGGTTTTGATATTGTTAGACGTGTTTTGAGGATTGGAGCAAGTTCGAATAAGGTATTAGGATGTGTTGGTGTGTTTGGATGGGGTCCCGGGGGCCTCGGGGTGTTTTCGGATGGCTAAACGGGAGAAAATATGGAAAATTGCAGGTTTGGGATTCTGGTTCTGTTGTTTTCGCTCCTGCGGAAATGGGGGCGCAGGAGCGAGTCCGCAGAAGCGGACGAGGGGCGCAGTAGCGCTTGGTTACGCAGAAGCGGAAATCATTCCGCTGAAGCGGCGTCGCAGGAGCGTGGTGTAGATCGTAGAAGCGGAATTTGCCAAGAGATGGGAAGTCCGCAGAAGCGGAAGATCGACCGCATAGGCGAGTCCGCAGAAGCGGACACTTGATCGCAGAGGCGGAAAGGACCGCAGAAGCGGACTAATTTCCGCAGAAGCGGATCTCGACTTTAGAGGCGATTTGGGCGATTTTGAAGAGAAACTCAAGGGAAATCATCAGGTAATCAACTATGGACTTAAACTATGATTAGTATTGATGATATTATGCAATTATATCATGAAAATGGAGGAATTTGGGGTGATTCATGGAAGATTTAACCCTAGGCTTGAACTTTAGAAAATCAAGGTTTTGAATGGGCAAATGGAGTTCGAATTTGGTAAAATTGATATGCTTAGACTCGTATTGAGATGAGGGTTCCGAATATGTGACTTTCGTAAATTTTCGGAATGTGGGCCCGGGGCTCAGGTTTTGACAACTTTGGGAATTTTGATGTAAATTGAGTTGTATTGATTGGGTGTCGTCCCATTGGCCTAAATTGTTGTATTTTTTACTGTATTTGATCAGATTCTACGCGTGCGGAGCTTGATTCTCATGGCAAGGGCATCGCGGACTAGTCGTCGAGCCGTATTGATATGAGTAATGGATGTGGGTGACGACCAGCGGGTTTGAAACCCCGGTATACCACTTTGTGATCCTGTATAGCGGCGAGACACGTACTCTCTTATGAGTGCGGGGTCGATTGTGATTGGGGACTATGGCTTAGTCCGACTTGTTGATACTTCGTTATGATATTAGGCTATTCTTGAGCCGCCGAACCTCCTTCTCGGATGGTTGCATACTATATATTGTGATATTGGCCATTCTTGAGCCGTTGAACCCCCTTCTTGGGCGGTTGAGTATACTTGTGGGCCGTGAGCCAGTTATTGGATCCCGCGAGGATCGTTATCATTGTCTTATCATATTGACATGTTAGTTATGGCTGAGGTCCAGATGTGAGGATACTATGGGATTGGGCTGTGCGCCGCAACAGTGTTATACTGATACTTATATGAGGCCGAGGACCTAGATTTTATGTCACAAGATAGCTTGATATCGCGCTTGGGCCGTAAGGAGCCCTTCCCGTAGTTTGCACACCCCTAGTGAGCGTTGTCAACGAGATATATAGATCGGACTGTACGCCGCAATGATATACGGATCAGGCTGCACTTCACAGCAGGTACTATATGATGCTGTTATATGTGCTGACTTTCTTTAACTGTCTGTCACTTAACTGCTTATCTGTTGTAGAATTATTATATTTCACTTTTCATTGGTTTATTGCTTTCGTATTACTTGCTTTAACTGTCGCATCATAGATTACTCTGTATTTTTCGTGATTTCTTATTCTCAGTCATTATTTATGCTTATTACTCACTGGGTCGGAGTACTTACATTGCTCCTTGCACCTTGCGTGCGGATCTAGGTGTTCCAGAGGCTGAGTGAGAGTCTTTCCCCATTTAGGAAAAGCAGAACCAATTTTGGAGAAGCCCGATATTCCTTCTTACTGTCTCTTGATTTTGTATTGACTTTTCTTTCCGCACTTGGTGTCTTGTAAACCTTTATACACTCATGTTCAGTAGAGGCTCATGACTCTTGACCCTTCGGTCTATGGGAGTCGATGTATTATGGGACTTGGTTCCCCGTTTTCGTTATATGTATCGTTGTTGCTTCGTGAATTAATATGCTTAAACGGGCTAAAGAGAGATTCTAGCTCCGTTGTTTATATTGATTGGTCAGGCTGGCTTAGCAATGTGCTGGGCGCCATCACGACCAGATTTGGGGTCGTGACAAGTTGGTATCAGAGCCTAGGTTTACTAGGCCTCATGAGTCTTGAGCCGGTTAGTAGAGTCTTGTGGATCGGTACGGGGACACCTGTACTTATCCTCAGGAGGCTGCGAACCTTTAGGAAACACTTCACTTTTCTTGAACTCTGTCGTGCGATCTTGTTTGTCACGACCCAAACCGATGGGCCGCGACGGGCACCCGGTACCTTACTTAACCGAGTACCAACGTAACATATCTTTCTTATTATACTATTATGAGTAAATAAGCCAGAAAACCCGCCATGAGATAACAAGAATAAAACATAAGGGAATACTCAACATATGATGACCCAACATAATAGACAAACTTATACATATGACACACGGGCCTATAAGGCTGACATGACCATTTGTAAACTCAAAATATAGGCCGACAAGGCCATACAAGTATCCATACACCTGACATCTGTCTACAAGCCTCTAAGAGTACATAAAATTATAAAGGTTGGGGCAGGGCCCCACTATACCAACCAATACATATCTTAAGCATACTGACCAAATAGGCAACTCCGGAGCAAGTGGAGTGCGCCAACACCTTTGCTGAGATGATAGCCTAATAGGAGGACAATCAACCTATCAATCGGGACCTGCGGGCATGAAACACAGCGTCCCCAGGCAAAAGGGACGTCAGTACGAATAATGTACCGAGTATGTAAGGCAAGAAAGCATAAACAAGAATAGTAATATAAAGAGAGATGGAGAAAATACAACCTGGAACATCTGAGTGCCTCTGGGGGCTACTGACATTAAATACATAATACATATATATACATATACCTTTAAAAATATTTGCCTCTGGGGGAATCATCATCATCATATCGTACCCGACCTCAAAGAGGACTCGGTAAAAACGTACCCGGCCACGTGGAGCTCGGTAAACCCAACTGATCAGTGGTTGCACAATAGGTGCCGTACCCGGCCGACTATAGCGCGGCTCGGTAGAGTAAAATAGATACATATATATAATGCATGCTCGACTCATGGAATCACGTTCTAAACCTTTCTGAGTGACGTAAGAATATTATGGACATACAATATGAACTTCACTAAGACTTATGGATCATACATACTTTCTTAGAATAACTTTGTATGGAAAGAACAACATGGACAACCTTAGTTGCTAGGAGTAGATTCATTATGAAATAGCATATTCATTTCTTATTAGATCATGCCAAAAGAAAAAGGAAATGCCTTAACATACCTTAACCATGGTGAGTCCTTAATACCTCTCAAGCAACTCTTCAAACAACTCAACTCAATCTACCATGGCATAAAGAGATTCAAAATCAGTGTTGAGCAAAGGCTAAGTCTGAAACTTAAGCTAGTAGCTCGTCTACGTAAATCCGGGCAGCATCTCCCTTGTAACAAGGGCCTCCTCCAATACCATATACCAACAACAACAACAGCCATGGAAGTCCAGCAACCTATAAATATCAATAACAAGACACCATATAACAACAACAAGTCACAACTACTTCACGACGAGCGGCAAGCTCCGATTGGAATCCGTATAACCCATATCACCCCTTATAGACTTCTTACATTAATTTAAAACTATCATTAATGTGATTATGAAGTCATTCATCAATGATTCCATCCTTATACCAAATATTTATAACAAAGGAAACAATCCTCAACTCCAACTATCTTCAATTAGTAGCTTTATTCACTAGTTCATGTCTACTCTATCCATTTAACTTAATCAACATCAAGATAACCTTAAGCACATGAAAGAACACAATACACATACTTGCTAAAGCAACTTCAAGTCGAAATCCAAGTTATAAACAGCTTACAACAACCCTCAATGGCAATACAACACCATAGAAGTGACTTAAGCTAATCCAAGTATTATCTTGTAATTTAACATCCTAAAAACTTAACCAACATACAAGAAAGCTTAAGAACAATTAATAGGCTGATATACTCACCTTATACAGTAGCAACAACTTGGAATTTCATCCAAATACAGCCCATAACAATCCTCAATGACAACATAACCTCATAGAGGTGTTGTTCTTCACTAGAACTATGTTTTGATGTTGAAATATGGTGTAATCACTTTGGAATCACTTCAAACCCTTGTGGAATCTGTTTATAAGGGTTAGGAGAAGGTTGGAGACGAAGTTGAGTTGAAAATAAGTGAAAAATAGGCGTCCAAATCGTTTAATAATTGAAGTAGGTCAACCACCGCCTAAGTGGGTCCCATTGGGAGCTGCTTGCGCGGTCTCGCGAAAACATGAATATCTTTCTACTCCGATGTCGTATTGATGAACGATTTAATGCGTTGAAAACTAGACTCGTAGATCTTCAATTTGATATGTAGCTCTTCCATTTATTCAATGTATATTTGGAGAAAAGTGCATCTACATTTGGCCTAAATTTCAGCATATTATGAATACAACTTGTAATGGCCTTTGCTAACTTTTGTTCCATAACTCGTTTGACTTAAAAAAAAATAACACACGACTATCATACGACTACAATAACTCATAACTTAACCTCCTCATTATGTTAATCACCCTAGTCTCACACCAAAAGAATATGTTATAACATTCAAAACTTGTCGATTTTCGACGGAACTTATTTTCTTCAATTTGTTTAGCGACTAAGCTTTCCAACCCTTTTGGTACTTGTCATTCATGATCTTAAGTATTTGTAACCTCCAAAGTAACATGATTAACTTACTTTATTTGCTTTCAAATATAATCTCATTTATGAGCTTACATCAATTGACTTACGACATACTCTCACGTATGAAAACTTGGGGTGTAACATTGTTGTTCTAAGAACTGAACTTCTATATTCTATTCTCTCGCAGATGGCGAGAACGCGAACATCAGGAAGAGGTGGACGACCTCCATTGCCACCTGTTAGAGGCCGTGGGCGCGGTCGTGCTAGAGGTAGAGGTAGGACAACTGAGGCAGTGCCAGCTGACCCGCCCGTTGTACCAGTTCAGGAGCAGCCCCCAGTGGTCGATGCTCCAGCAGCCCCAGTTCAGGCCCAGGCTGTATCTATTGCTATTCCTGGTCTTCAGGAGACTCTGGCCCAGATATTATCGGTGTGTTCCAGATTGGCTGAGGTAGTATCGGCTACCGCTACTGCAGCGACATCTCAGATAGGTGGTGGTCATCAGAGCATGCCGCCGGACAGGGATATTGATTTTTGCATTGACTTGGTGCCGGGCACTCAGCCCATTTCCATTCTTCCTTATCGGATGGCACCATCTGAGTTGAAAGAATTGAAAGAGCAGCCTTAGGAGCTTCTGGATAAGGGTTTCATCCGCCCTAGTGTGTCCCCGTGGGGTGCACCGGTGTTATTTGTTAAGAAGAAAGATGGTTCCATGCGGATGTGTATTGATTACAGGCAATTGAACAAGGTAACAGTGAAGAACAAGTACCCTCTACCGCGCATTGATGATTTGTTTGATTAGTTACAGGGTGTGAGAGTGTTTTCTAAGATTGATCTTCGTTCATGCTATCATCAGCTGAAGATCAGGGACTCTGATATTATGAAGACTGCATTCAGGACCAGATATGGCCACTACGAGTTCCTCGTGATGTCTTTAGGGCTGACCAACGCCCTAGCAGCATTCATGCTTCTGATGAACAGTGTGTTCAGGCCCTATTTGGATTCATTTGTGATTGTGTTCATTGATGACATTCTAGTCTACTCCCGTAGTCAGGAGGAGCACGCTCAACATTTGAGTATTGTGTTGCAGAGATTGAGGGAGGAGATACTGTATGCTAAATTGTCCAAGTGAAAGTTTTGGCTAGAGTCAGTAGCATTTCTGGGTCATGTGGTGTCTCGTGATGGTATTCAGGTTGATCCGAAGAAGATAGAGGCGGTGCAGAGTTGGCCTAGACCGTCCTCAGCTACAGAGATCAGGAGTTTTCTTGGCTTGGCGGGATATTATCGCCGGTTTGTTCAGGGGATTTTCATCCATTGCTTCTTCATCGACTAAATTGACCTAGAACGGTGCACCATTCGTGTGGTCTGACGAGTGCGAGAAGAGCTTCGTGCTCAAGCACGCCTTTGACCACGCCTCTAGAGTTAATATCGCCATCGCCTCAGTGTTCATATACTCGCGATCGTGATGCCTCGAGAGTAGGGATAGGTCGCGTGTCGATGAAGGTAAGGCGATTGCTTATGCTTCTCGCAGTCATAGTTCACAGAAGAACTATCCCGTTCATGATTTGGAGCTAGCCGCCATTGTTCATGCATTGAAGATTTGGAGGCACTATTTGTACGCTGTGTCTTGCGAGGTGTATACCGACCATCGTAGTCTCCAACGACTTGTTCAAACAGAAGACCTTAATTTGAGACAATGGAGATGGCTTGAATTGCTCGAAGGATTATGACATTACTATATTATATCATCCGGAAGGCCAATACGGTGGTCGATGCTTTGAGCCGAAGGCGGTCAGATAGGGAGCTTGGCATATATTCCGACTCGAGGAGAGACCATTTGCTTATGATGTTCGAGTGCTAGCCAATCGGTGAGTGAGATTAGATATTTCGAGCCGAGCCGGGTATTGGCTTGTGTTGTATCTCGGTCATCTCTATATGATCGTATTCGTGAGCGCCGGTATGATGATCCACATTTGGCTGTCCTTAGGGACAGAGTTCAGCATGATGATGCTAGAGATGTCACCATTGATAGTGACGGCGTATCGAGGATGCAGGGCCGGATATGTGTGCCCAATGTTGATGGCCTTCGTGAGTTGATTCCGGAAGAGGCCCATAGCTCGCGGTATTCTATCCATCCAGGAGCCGCGAAGATGTATTAAGATTTGAAACAAGCACTATTGGTGGAGAAAGATGAAAATGGACATTGTCGGACATGTAGCACGATGCCTCAACTGTCAGCAGGTTAAGTACGAGCGATCGCGAGGCCCGGCGGTGTATTTCGACGCATTGTTATTCCCGAGTGGAAATGGGAGAGAGGCACTATGGACTTTGTTACTGGACTACCTCGGACGACGAGGAAGTTTGATTCCGTACGGGTGATTGTGGATAGATCGACCAAGTCAGCCTCACTTCGTTCCAGCTAGTACTACCTACTCATCCGAGCGGTTGCAGCGATCTTTATTCGGGAGGTTGTCCGGTTGCATGGAGTCCCGGTGTCTATCATATCCGACAGGTACTCAGTTCACTTCTCCGCTTTGGAGAGCATTTCAGCGACGTACGGGTATGCGGGTCGAGTCGAGTACGACATTTCACCCCCGCACGGACGGGCGTCCGAGCGCACTATTCAGCATCCTCGGAGGATATGTTGCGAGCTTGTGTGATTGACTTTGGTGGTTCGTGGGACGAGTTCCTACCACTTGCTAAGTTTGCCTACAACAACAACTATCAGTCGAGTATTCAGATGGCCCCGTATGAGGCATTGTATGGCAGACGGTGTAGATCCCCCGTGGGATGGTTTGAGCCTGGTGAGGATAGGTTGATAGGGACTGAGTTAGTCCAGGATGCTCTGGATAGAGCAAAGTTGATCCAGGAGAGGCTTCGTACAGCACAGTCTCGTCAGAAGAGTTATGCGGACCGTAGAGTTCGAGAGTTGTCTTTCATGGTTGGTGACAGAGTATTGTCGAAGGTTTCACCCATGGAGGGTGTCGCGAGGTTCGGGAAGAAAGGGAAGTCGAGTCCCAGGGTACATTGGTCCTTTTGAGATACTCAGGAGGGTTGGAGAGGTGGCATATGAGTTAGCCTTGCCGCCCAGCTTATCCAGCGTCCATCCAGTATTCCATGTGTCTATGCTCCGGAAGTACATTGGAGATCCGTCTCATGTTTTAGACTTCAGTACCATTCAGCTTGATGGTGATCTATCCTATGATGTGGAGCCTATTGCCATTTTGGGACGTCAGGTGAGAAAATTGAGGTCTAAGGAGATTGCATCAGTTAAGGTTCAGTGGAGAGGTCGACCCGTGGAGGAGGCCACTTGGGAGGTCGAGCGGGAGATGCAGAGCAGAGACCCCCACTTGTTTGAGACTTCAGGTATGTTTCTTGACCCGCTCGAGGACGAGCGTTTGCTTAAGAGGGGGAGAATGTGACGACCAAGCCCGTCGTCACGGGACTTACCACCCCGTTATGTTGTAAATGCATGTTTTATGATTTTATATCAGTGTTAGAGTCTATCGGGTAAGTTAGGAGTGAATTGGATTGAAAATGAGGCATATAGCCTTTTTGAAGGAAACTTGAACAAGGAAAATCAACCCGGAGTTGACTATTTAGTTAGAGGGCTCGGAATCAGATTCTGATGATTTGGTTAGTTCCGGGAGGTGATTTATGACTTGGGGGAGTGATCGGAATTGAATTTGGAGGCCCGGTGTAGAAATAGGCTTGAATTGGCTAAGGTTGAATTTTCGCGAAATCCGAATGGTAGGTGAGATTTTGATCCGGGGGTCGGAATGGAATTCTGACAGTTGCAGTAGCTTCGTTAGGTGATTTTGGATGTGCCTGCAAAATTTCAGGTCATTCGGGCATCGTTTAGTCGTGTTTTTGATCGATTGTGTAATTCGGAATGTTTTAAGGAATTTAGGATTGAATTCGATGTGAATTATGGGTTTTGATGTTGTTAGACGTGTTTTGAGGATTGGAGCTGGGTCGTGACAATTAGGATGTGTTGGTGTGTTTGGATGGGGTCCTGGGGGCCTCGGGGTGTTTTCGGATGGCTAAACGGGAGAAAATGTGGAAAATTGCAGGTTTGGGATTCTGGTTCTGTTGTTTTCGCTCCTGCGGAAATGGGGGCGCAGGAGCGGACGAAGGGGCGCAGGAGCACTTGGCCTCGCAGAAGCGGAAATCTTCTCCGCTGAAGCGGCGTCGTCCGCAGGAGCGGCTTCGCTGAAGCGAGTGGGCGATCGCAGAAGCGGTCCTGAGGCGCGATTTTATTGACCGCATAGGCGAGTCCGCTGGAGCGGACTCTTGATCGCAGAGGCGGAAAGGACCGCAGGGGCGGAATGTTATCAGCAGAAGCGGACCCGCAGGAGCGGTCCGTGTATCTCAGGAGCGGAAATGGCCAAATAGGCCTGGGTTCGGAGAAGCGACCAATTGGTCGCAGAAGCGGTTCTGCAGGGGCGGCAAATGGTCCGCAGAAGCGAAAATCGCAGTGAGTTAAGTGTATCAGACGTTAGAAAATTTCAGAAACATTTCACACATTTGGGTCTCGCCTTTAGAGGCGATTTGGGCGATTTTGAATAGAAACTCAAGGGAAATCATCAGGTAATCAACTATGGACTTAAACTATGATTAGTATTGATGATATTATGCAATTATATCATGAAAATGGAGGAATTTGGGGTGATTCATGGAAGATTTAACCCTAGGCTTGAACTTTAGAAAATCAAGGTTTTGAATGGGCAAATGGAGTCCGAATTTGGTAAAATCGATATGCTTAGACTCGTATTGAGATGAGGGTTCCGAATATGTGACTTTTGTAATTTTTCGAAAAGCGTACCGAAAGTGGGGTTTTGACAACTTTGGGAATTTTGATGTAAATTGAGTTGCATTGATTGTGTGTCGTTCCATTGGCCTAATTTGTTGTATTTCTACTGTATTTGATCAGATTCTACGCATGCGGAGCTTGATTCTCGTGGCAAGGGCATTGCGGAGTAGTTGTCGCGCCGTATTGAGGTGAGTAATAGATGTGGGTGATGACCAACGGGTTTGAAACCCCGGTATACCATTTTGTGACGTTGTATAGCGGCGAGACACGTACTCTCTTGTGAGTGCGGGGTCGATTGTGATTGGGGACTATGGCTTAGTCCGACTTGTCGATACTGTGTTATGATATTAGGCTATTCTTGAGCCGTCGAACCTCCTTCTCGGATGGTTGCATATTATACTGTGATATTGGCTACTCTTGAGCCGTTGAACCCCCTTCTTGGGTGGTTGAGTATACTTGTGGGCCGTGAGCCAGTTATTGGATCCCGCGAGGATCGTTATCATTGTCTTATCATATTGACATGTTAGTTACTACCAGTCCGTAGCTATCTCTGTTATCATGCTATTTCCAATCTCTCGAACTTGATATTACTGTTTTCAACTGAAAAATGATAAAAGATGTTTTCAAAGCTACTTTTGAGCCTGCGAGGCTGTATTTGCATATTAGCTGACTGGTAGTGGATCGGGCTGCGCGCCGCAGCGGTATATATATTGGATCGGACTGCACGCCGCAATGATATTGTGTTTGGGCTGTAGGAGCCCCTCCGGAGTCTGAACCCCCACAGTGAGCACGGGTACCCAAATTGGATTGGGCTACGCACTGTAGCAGTCATATCATGCATTGCATTGCATTTAGCTACATCTGCTAGCTGTTATATTGTTTTGCTGGTACTTATTGGTACAGGTACAGTTGATATTGATTCTGTGATAGAGTATTCGATTACAGCTTTACATAGTGCTTTATTGCGGATTTCTTATCTGCGCTGTCTTAGCCTTGTTTATTACTACTGAGTCTGGCAGTACTCATTTTACTCCCTGTACCTTGTGTGCAGATCCAGGTACCTCTCAGCAGTGATCTAGTAGTTGTGCGAGGCGACATTGTGGATATTCGAGGTAGCTGCAGAGTCCGCAGGACCCGATATTCCTTCTTACTGTCTCTTGATTTTGTATTGACTTTTTTTTCCGCACTTGGTGTCTTGTAAACCTTTATACACTCATGTTCAGTAGAGGCTCATGACTCTTGACCCTTCGGTCTATGGGAGTCGATGTATTATGGGACTTGGTTCCCCGTTTTTGTTATATGTATCGCTGTTGCTTCGTGAATTAATATGCTTAAATGGGTTAAAGAGAGCTTCTAGCTCCGTTGTTGATATTGATTGGTCAGGCTGGCTTAGCAATGTGCCGGGCGCCATCACGACCAGATTTGGGGTCGTGACAGATCACTTGTTGGCACCTTCCCCCGGGTTCCCGAAGGTCTGGAGTCACAGACGTGAGTTAATTTTTGAACGGTAATCTTTGTTCCTTTATTCCCTTTTTTACTGTGCTTAGGTTATCATTGCCCTGTCATTACTTTTATAGCCGAGAAGTTGCTACTGACTTCATTACTGGGCTGCGCGGATGGCCCGAAGCCGTGGTTCCACACACCAAGGGGATTCGCACGTGGGCATCCTTCTGGGAGAAGTATGGCCGGGGGAAAACCGTATGTAAGAAGTTATGTTTTTCAGACCCGTTATGTTTCGAGCTTAATAGCTTCTCGGGCTGACCTTGTCTTCCTATTACAGAGAGAGTGAATCACGGCAGAGCTCCTCAACTAGCATTTCAGTGGACCGACGCGATTGCTACGTTCTTTACTGCATCGGCACCACGTCGTGTATCGAGGGCCCCGTCGGTTGAATCTTCTGCGGCTCCCTCTCCTTCTTATCCTCTATTTCGTGATGAAGTTTCGTCGGGGACTGTTCGCCATTGAGACGGCTCGTCTTCATGGGATGAGGAAGACAGGCCTTTGACTAGGCGCAGGGTTGCTTTCACTCTGGCTCCTCTTGTGGCGGCTGTGCATGTTCCCCCTATCATAATAAATGTGGATTCTCCTCCTTTTGAGGCGGGAGAGGGTACGGCCGTGGCGCGCACTCTTGAGGACGGGTTGAGGGAAAATAATGTTCGGGACCACGCGTATCGGAAGGAAGTTCTGCTCTAACAGCCCAATCTTCGACCCATATGGTTGAGTTAGGGAAGGCTTCCCGGGAGATCATGGATATTGGCAGGTCAAGTACCCATTCGACGGAGGTGGCGGCTGTAGGAGACGGGTCCGCATCCGACTCGGATTTAGATTCTGAGGACGTCTGCATGTTCCGTGAGGGTGTCACAAGTGCAGTTGTTTACCCGAATGGGAAGCCGTGCCTTATTGAGGTTCCTGTGGATGAGAATTTGCTGTTGCTAGACTCGAGTCTGGTGTCACAGTTTGGGCGGCTGTGTTCTGCGGTGGAGAATGAGTCGTTGAGGGAGGTTACGGATGCCGGTCTAATGAACAAAGTGGTCATGATGGGAATGAGTGTACGTGTTTAGAGATGGAAGCTTATTTGCTTTCCCTTTACCTTGTTTTTCATTTCCTACCTGAACCATTGCTGCACGTTTTGCAGGATTTTTTGTTGCAGGTGGAGAGTCTTCGTTGAGCCAATGTTCGATCGGGGTTATTTGTGCTGATGCTTGACAAGTGTCGTCACTATCAAGACAAGTGTGGGGAGATGGGCGTGCGTATGAGGAATGACCCCGTAACCGGGCTTTGGTTGAAGAATTGGTGAGGATGGAGCTACAAGCGAACCACGCGCTTGGTCGCATAAGAGCTTTAGAGGATGAATTGCGTCCGAAGGATGATGAGCTCGAGGCCGGAAGGAGGGCCTCAATTGAGTGTGAGTGTTTGAGCTTGACCAAGGTGACAGAAGTCACCTCAGAGTGGAGTGGGAAGGTTGTCGTACTGGAAAGGAAGGTGGCGGCTTTAAAGCGCAGGTTGGTTGATGCCTCGTCCCGAGTCGATGAGTTGCAGGGGGTTATCCGCGCCAATGAATCTCAGTTGTTGTTGGTGAGAGCTACTGCTGCCTTTAGAGAGGGTAGCCTTGAAGAGCGGATCGGGGTCCTAGAGCAGGGTACTCAAGATGCAGCAGGGCAGATCGCGCTTTTGGAAGAGGAGAATAGGCGTCTCCAAGAGCAGTCTACTTTTTCGGACCATTATCGAGAGATTTGGGTTTATGCTGAGGCCTAGCAGGATATGTATAAGAATTTGCTTGAGGCCGGCATCATATCCGAAGCCATTTTCGAAGGGGCACGCCAAAGGGCGCGGGAGGCTCGTATGAAGTGCGGTTTTGACGCTGCAACGCCTGGGATTGACGATGGAGCTGGAGGAAGCTTAGGGAGAGCCGGCAACGACGTGGAGGCTACAGATGTCGGTGCAGGTGACGATGCGGATGGGGCAGGTGATGGTGCGGACGATACCAATTGGAAAAAGTAGTTTCCTCATCTTTTTAGTAGTTGTTTCTATTTTTTATTTGTTTCATATATTGTTGTTTTATTTTGGACGGTGCTTGGACGGATGTAAGCGGGCGTGGCCCGTGATTTTTTATGAACAAGGGGGAATTCCCTTTTTGTCATTTGTTTACTGTTTGTTTCGTTTGTGTCTTGGGGGGGTTAATTTGGTTTTGATATTTGATTCTAGCGGGGGTACTAATTTTTGAACATTGCCAGCCAGTCCCCTCGCGACTCGAGTGGCCGAGTCAAGCCACACCTTCGAGAATGGTTCCTCCTGACCTTAGTCCCATTTCAGGCGTGGTCCGACTATTCATCGTGGGGATGAAAACACAACCCAGTGGGTTGGCCGGGGCCGAATCTCACGTTTCTTTCACTTTAGTAAGAGCCTAAGCATACTCACTTGGTCGGTGAGGGTGCTTGCTGCGTGCCTCAGTTCACTTGTCAGTTTATTAGCGGAGGCATATGGCCTGAGTCCTTATTCAACTATTGTTGATCTTTATTAATCGTTCAGAGTCGGGAGTGCATAGCCCGAGTCCTACTTCAACCGTAATTAGTAGGCGAAGGCGCGTGGCCTGAGTCCCAGTTCAACTGTAGTTGAACATTGTTGATTATTTGGAGTCGAGGGCGCGTAGCCCTAGTCCTACCTCAACCGTAGTTGAATTAATTGGCGAAGGCGCATGGCCTGAGTCCCAGTTCAACTCTAGTTGAACATTGTTGATTATATGGAGTCGAGGGCGAGTAGCTTGAGTCCTACTTCAAACATAGTTGAATTAATTGGCGAAGGCGCATGGCGTGAGTCCCTGTTCAACTATACTTGAACAATGTTGATTATTTGGAGTCGAGGGCGCGTAGCCCAAGTCCTATTTCAACCGCAGTTAAATTAATTGGCGAAGGCGCATGGCTTGAGTCCCAGTTCAACTGTAGTTGAACGTTGTTGATAATTTGGAGTCGAGGGAGCGTAGCCCGAGTCCTACTTCAACCGTAGTTGAATTAATTGGCGAAGGCGCATGGCCTGAGTCCTAATTCAACTATAGTTGAACATTGTTGATTATTTGGATTCGAGGGAATGTAGCCCGAGTCCTACTTCAACCGTAGTTGAATTAATTAGTTAAGGTGCATGGCCTGAGTCCCAGTTCAAATGCAGTTGAACATTGTTGATTATTTGGAGTCGAGGGCGCGTAGCTCGAGTCCTACTTCAACCGTAGTTGAATTAATTGGCGAAGGCGCATGGCCTGAGGTTCCAAGTGTGTGGACGAGGCGGATCAGGCTTGCTCCGATTGGGTTGTTTTTCCCTTTCTCGATGTTTCCCCTTTGCTTTTGATTTCAGAAAGAGCTACGCGATCTTGTTAGGAAATCCCCACAGACGGCGCCAAATTGTTTGGCTCAAAAGTAATCGATTACTTTGCGAATACAAAACAATATATGTAGGTTGAGGGTCAATCATAGCAAGTCATAATAAATCAAGAATCAAGCAAGGAAAAGGATGATTAAGAATAATTCTTCTAATGACATAAAGTATGGATGATCTTTATTGATGATAATAGGGTAGTCTGCCTCCCCGTAAGGAGGTTCAGAACCTTACAATCATGCTCTTTTTAATTTTCTGTCTTTCGCTCTTTCTTTTTAATTCTCCCTCATTGTTTTGCTTTGTTTTTTCTAAAGGCCCCATGGGGAAGGAGAGGAACCTCCTTTCCCTCTTTTTTCTTGGTATTTATAGAGATAAAATATGCCCCATAAATATTAGTGGTATGGCCCACGTTAAGAGGTTGTCTCTGACATAAGTGAATAGGCCATAATCTCACAGATCATCTTAATCGAGCATTCCAATGACTCTAGTTAAGGGAGGTCGTGCCTTCTATTAACAGTACTTATTGTCGATTATTATATGGTCGAATTTCGACCCGTACAGAGAAAATTCTATAGCATTAAGTGTACAATCCTTTACAAAGAATATGACATTCACAGCCGAACGTTATGCATTCCTCAGTGGCCCTCATAATTATCATTTAAGAGGGGCTTGATCCTAGGACCTTGTTCCCTAAGTGCAACTATAAATAGTAAGCTCTACAGTTATTGTAAATATGCGATAAATTCCTGAAAATTAATATGACACTATGCTCAAAATCTCAATAATATTTATCTTCTTTCTTATTAATACTGTTCTTAGTGCCTCTGAAAGCTCTTCTCTCAGAATCAAGATTCCTACTGTCTTATCTCGATTTTACGTTGAGTCGTATATTCTCGTCTCGTCTTTTTGAGCCGAGGGTCATTCGATCTGCGTACACACTACCCTTTGTAGACCCACTCGTAGGTTTTACTTGGTCGTTGTTGTTGTTTTATATTCTTGTCTAATTTATTCATCTTTTTAGGATCAAATCGATTTACTTGTCCACAAACCATGTATAAATTCGACTGTACCATTTTACGGATAAACAATCACATTAATGGTGACAAAAATCCAGCACTATAAGAATTATAACACAACATATAGTAGAGAAGGGAAACATAATCTTCTTGTAAACCTACACTGAAATAAATTCCATTTATTATCTTCTCTCCTACCATTGAGTTTCAAAACCCAAATCCTAACCTTTTAAAAACACTAAACAAAACCACTAATTCAGTGAAGCTGATACTATACTAGGTATATGGTTTTGAACCTCAAAGCCGCTAAGGTATAAAGAAGCGATTTTCCTGCGGCAAACATTTTGGGGAAACGAAAGAGAACAGTGATACTTTCTCTCTCTAGAATGAAATTTCCTCTCAGCTAAAGTTGAACATGTGTAGGAAATCAAAGACTGGATCTAGAGGGCAAAGCACACAAATGGAAATGTCATATCAAAATCACGGAAATAATGGAGGAAAAGGTATTTCGAGGACAGCAGATTCGAAGAAGGAAAGGAATTTGAACGTAATTACTGGATAATCCCACTAAACTTTGACTGGACTTCAGCAATGTCAACAGCAATAATAACATCAGTAAGAAATCAAATACATGAGAGTGATGCATTTAGGAAGTCATGTGCAGATAAAGTGGAGGAGAAAGCAACATAACAGGAAACACAAAAATCAAGGAACCAGATCGTGGAGCAAGGTTGTGGCTACTGTTCCATTGGAGGAAGGTGAGGATCTTAATAGATAATTACCTAGTAACTGTAATGCGAAAATAACACTTGAAGACATAAATGAGGAGGTGGAGTATTGGAAAACAGGGGTAGTATGCTATGTGTCGGGATCTAACCTACAACAAAGTGTGATGGAAGGTTATTTTAATAGAATTTGGGGGAAGCTGGGAATAGGTCTTGTAGCACAAGTACAAAGAGGTGTATTTCGGGTTCGATTCCACACAAGTGAGAGAAAAATCAAAGTTGTAGAAGATGGAGTATAAATGTTTGACAAAAAGCCTGTGATAGTTAAACCTTGGCAGCCTGATATAAAGTTGAAGAAGGAGATAATGGATACAATACTAGTGTGGATTAGATTACCTTGGTTGAATGTGAAGTACTGGGGGAATCATGCATTATCAAAAATAGCGGGGCTGGTTGGGAACCCATTGAAGGAAGATAAAGCAACTTCTATGAAGGAGAGAATGACATATGCGAGACTACTGGTGGAAGTACCAATAATGTTTGAAAATGAACATGGGCACATTGTGGAACAAGAGGTGGAACTTGAATGGAGGTCAATACTATGTCCAAAGTGTAAAAATTATGGACATGAGTTAAAGGAGTGCAGGAAGCAAAATGGAAGAACAAAATAATAAAGCTTAGGAAAAGAAGGAAAAAACAAGGAAGGAGTTAAAAGAGAAAGATCAACAGGAAGAAGCAACAAAGGAGAAAGGAAATGATGTAGTGGCTGAAGAAAAGATCCAACAAAGACAAGGAAAATAACTGATGCGGAAGGGAAGACAGGATGAAAATAACTTCAGAATAGGATATGCAAGGAGTGGAATAGCAATCAGAGAGCCTCAAATAAATACAAGAAACTCATTCTCAGCATTAGAGGGACAGAATAACAGATATGAAGGGGAAGCTAAACTTTCTAGCCCTGGATGAGGTAAAGCTGTAGCAGGACCTGGACAAGGAAAGGGTTGGGGAAACCCCAGCCCAAATGGATAGCATTGGTTTTTGGAAAGCCATAGACCTAAATAAGCCTGATAAGCAGAAGGAAAGCAATATGTTTATCCACAACTTAAAAGTAGGCTTGTTTGGGTTTCTGGAAACAAAGATAAAAAGAGCTAAGGCAAACACAGCTTCTTTTTATCTTTGTCAAGGTTGGTCATTCATAACAAACTTAGAAAAACATCCAAATGGTAGGATATGGATGTTGTGGAAACCTCAACTATATGAGGTAGATATTAAAGTAGTAACTGAACAGATGATACACTGTTTTGCAAAGCATAGGGGGATGGGATTGAAATTTATATCACTATGGTATATGGATTCAATGAGCAAGGAACGAAAAGAAAGCTATGGGATGATATAAACCAAATAGGGATCAAAATGGATAGACCATGGGCTGTGATGGGTGACTTTAACTGTGTTTTAAATAGGGAGGAAAGAGTAGGAAGTAAAGTTACAATGGATGAAACTAGAGATTTCAAACAACGCATGGAAGGTTGTGGTCTGAAGGAACTCAAATCTTCAGGTGCATTCTATACATGGAACAACAAGCAAGGTGGAGATAGTACAGTATATAGCAGGATAGATAGGGTGATGGTAAATAATGACTGGGTGACTGAATTGCCAGCATCAGAGGTGCATTTCATGAATGAAGGCATCTATGACCATTGTCCAGCAGTCATAAATTGGGAAGGAATAAATGCAGGGGGAAAAGATAACTCAGGCATTTTAACATGTGGAGTATAAATCCATAGTTTTACACAAGAGTCAAAGAGGCTTGGGAAAAAGAAATACAATCCATACAGATGTATAGATTAGTAATCAAACTAAACATAACTAAAAGTGTCTTGCAAAATTTAAACAAAGAAAGTTATTCAGATGTGGAGAAAAGGGCAGAAACAACAATGGCCAAACTAATGAAATGTCAAGAAATGTTACACAATGATCCAAAAATGATGAACTAATAGAAGAGAAAGGAAGGTGGATGAAAGAAAGCATCAAATGGAAGGTTTCTAAAAGGAAATTCTTAAGGCAGAAATACAAGGTGCAATGGATAAGGCAAGGGGATCAAAACACAAAGTATTTCCATAGTGTAATAAAGGCAAGAAGGAATGCAAGCAGGATATTCTCAATCAAGGATGCAGAAGGAGATGTGAGAACAGATATAGAAGGCATAGCAGAATCTTTTATACAGTTCTACAAGAAGATGCTATGAGAAAGACAAGAAGAGAGGAAACATGTATGCAGCAACCTTGTAAGACAGTTGCAAGTGGATTAACAAGAACAAAGGGAGCAACTAGAAGCTCAGGTTACAGAAAAGGAGATAAAGGTAGCTCTATAATCAATAGCAGGAGACAAGTCCCCAGGACCAGATGGGTATGGCTCTCAATTCTTTAAGGACTGCTGGACAATGGTGAAGGAAGATGTAGTTGAGAGTGTAAAGGAATTCTTTAGCTAATCAAAAATGCTAAAGATAATCAACATAACAACACTGACTCTCATCCCAAAGAATAATCATGCAATTGAAGTTGGAGATTATAGACCTATTGCATGCTGCAATATAGTCTATAAAATCATCTCAAAGGTACTATACAACAGACTAAGGGGTGTTTTTTTATCAATAATTGCTGAAAACCAAAGTGCATTTGTGGAAGGTAGGAACATTGTACAAAATATCCTGATCTGCCAGGACTTGGTGAGATTGTATAACAGGAAGATGTCAACAAGTAGCTGCCTAATAAAAATTGATCTGAGAAAAGCATATGACTCTATGGAACGAGGATTTGTAGAAGAAATGCTGCATGCTTTGAATTTCCCTCCAAAGTTCATAAAATGGACAATGGTATGGATCTCAACAACTCAATACTCAATTGCTATAAATGGTGGACTATATGGATGTATTGAGAGGAAAGGGGGGCTGAGACAGGGTGATCCAATATCACCTCTTCTGTTTGTGATATGCATGGAATATTTGACTAGAATAATGCAATGGGTTGCTACACAAAATGAATTTGCATTTCATACAAAGTGCAAAGATCTGAAGTTAAACCACCTATGTTTTGCTGATGATGTCTTATTGTTTTGCAAAGGGTAGTATAGTAACATTATGCTTATGTTGAGAGGATTAAAAACATTTTCAGAGGCATCTGAGCTAAGCACTAATCCAGAGAAATCTAATATATGTAGTTCAAATATGGATAATAAATGCTTAGAAGAGATCTGTGAAATAACACTATACAAGCAGGGGATGTTGCCATTCAAATATTTGGGAGTGCCAATAGCTGCAAGGAAGTTGAATGCAGGAGATTGTGAGATATTGGTGGAAAAACTAAGTGCAAGAATACACTCCTGGGGGTCGAGGAACCTTTGCTATGCAGGGAGAGTCCAGCTAATCAACTCGGTATTGATAAAAATTCATTCATATTGGGCTGCAATCTTCATACTACCTAAGAAGGTGCTAAAAGATATCACAGTAGTATGTCGGAATTACTTATGGGCTGGGAAAGGAACAACAAATAAAATGCCACTGGTTGCATGGGATTTGGTGTGTAGGCCAAAGGAAGAAGGAGGCTTAGGAATAAGGGAGTCTATTACATGGAATGAAGCTGATATAGCTAAATATGTATGGCATTTAGCAAATAAGAAAGATACATTATGGGTCAAATGGATCAACCATATATACCTGAAGGGTGAGGACTGGTGGCAGTATAAACCATAAAAAATAGCAGCTGGTATTAGAGAAAAATTTGTTCCATAAGAGATAGATATGCTGCAGGTATATAGAAAATGGATGGCAAGCAAATATAGGGAAATATACAATAAATAGTGAATATCACTGCAGAAGGGAAAAGTGGATCAATGGGCATGGAGCAGAGAGGTATGGAATAAAATGAATGTCCCCAAGCATAGCTTCATCTGCTGGTTAGTAATGAAAAGGAAGCTGATAACAAAGGAGAGGAAATTGAAGCTGAAGATAACAGAAGACAGTATTTTTTGTGAAGGGGAGGCAGAGACAATAGAGCACATGTTTTTCGAATGCAAATTCTCTAAACTATGTTTGGAGGAAGTATGCAAATGGTCAGATATAAATATCAAGAATACAGATGTGAATGGGATTTGGAGAAGGATGGCAAGAATAGCAAAAGGAAAAATAGGGAGAACATTTACAAAGGCAATACTGGCAGCAGTCATTTACTACATATGGAGAGCAAGGAATGAAGCAGTGTGGCTGAAGAAGGTGCCCAGACCACAAACAATATTCAAGCAGATACAACAAACTTGTAAATATAAGTGCATGGAAGATATTCAGAAGAAGAAGAACAAGAAAGGAATGAAATGGATAGAGTCACTATATAATTAGCTAGGAAAGTAAGAACAAATAGAGTTCATGAAAATGAATGTATAGATGAAATAGGAAAATAGAATTGAACAAATAGATGAAATATGTATGTTAGTTTGGATGATGAATAAAAATTTTATTTTCCACCCCAAAAAAAAAGACAACAGTGATATTAAATAAATGCATTGACTTTAATAGATCTGAAAATAATAAAAATGGGTATCCAGAAAATTTGGAAATATTTCAGTCAAGTTTGGAGGAGATGAATAATTAATTTAGAATTCGAATTTAGCTCTAAAATTGTTTGTCCTTGAGAGCTTAATCAATGGAGAATGTGATGGTAGGCTATAATTACGTATTTTAGTCGCTTATTGTACTCTAATTTGCTACACTTCAATTGAGTTTGAACTTTAATCGCTAGTATGTTGCACTAAGAGTGACTGATTTCGAGCTATATAGATATTATGGAATGAATTCGAGCTATCTGGAACTTTGAAGTCTAAGTAAAATCCCAAAGGATTAAGCTGTTATCGCATTTGGGGGTCGAGGATCAATTCTGGACGTTAAAATTCAAGGAAGAAGCAACTGCTGAAGAAATGACCTACTGTGAGGCATTAGTGTTATTTTATGTCAGAAATTTTCAAAGTTCAGAAACTAGGGTTTTTTGGTCTGACAACAAAAAGCACTAGCGCGACGCACAGTGTGACGCATATAAAGCAATAAGTTTGCAAGTATTCCTATATCGGCTAGGAAAACGAGATTTCATCTTGGCCCAACCCTACTTGGTATAAATACATGTAAAAGTATTTTGAAAACTTTTGACATACTTTAGACCTAGGGAGAGCACGGAGCTGTCGTGGAGGCCAAAATTCATCAGATTCCATCTTTCTTCCATCAGACTTAGTAATCTTTACATTTATTCGAATGAATAATTTTTTTGCTACCACATCTATGTGGAGCTAAACTTCACGTTCTAGGATTGTGGTTGTCATGTTACATCACCGTTAATTCGAGTTATCATCGTTGGTTTTTTCTCTAATTCTGTGCATATTGCTTAATTATTTGGCTTTCAGTTGAGTTCTATTTACTATCTATGCTATGCTTGGGAAATCCACATTTAAATTAAATTAGAGAAGAATTTGAGAGAGCTTGTTTCTGAACCCGTGGCTCGGAGAATGATTTTGCGGTTAGCATAGGAATATACCTAACAGTCTTGCTAAGTTGAATACTGTATTATATTCATTCATGATGGACTCACAACCATAGGAATATATGGTTGATATATTATGCATTGACCGATAGTATTGTTGGAACATGCTATTTATATAAACGATCCGATCAACTAGCAATTATAGATAATTTGGATTTATAGGTGTAATTACAAACTCAATAGATTTGGTAGACCGACCACAACCTTGGAATCTATATCTCTTTTGGTTACGTGTTTAAAATTCTCAATAATTGTTTTAATAGAAAAATCAACTTTTGATCATCTTGGACATTAAATTGATTTCAATTTTCCTAGTTAACTTTTAATCTAAGTCTCTGTGAGTTTGACATCCGACTTTCGAGACACTTTATTACTTGATGGCTACATATACTTAGGGAACCAACAAAAGGCAAAGGCGGGGGGTCATGGAGAAGAAAAATCGGTGGGGTTGCAGGGTGTGGAAGAGGGAGCAAATATTTTGGAGGTATAACGACAATTAAAATTATTTTAAAAAATGACTAAAAAAATTACAAAACAAAAAAGGTTGGACATGTGCCGTTTAGATAATGATTTAGACCTAAAAAAAATTACATTCACTCACCTCTTTTAGGTATAAAACACGCGCAACAGCTGTAAAAAGTTGTGTGTCTTAGGCACACTCTGAAAAGTTTGAGTGTGCAAAGTAATTTTCATCCACAAAAAGTATATAATAAAAATTTGGTCGATAGTTGGGGTAACGTATCTATTTTTTCACAAAACTACTATTATCTCTTTATATATATGTATGCGCATTGCCACGTCTCCTTTTTCGGGAAAAGGAATTCTTTCCATTAAAGTTATATTATTAAAAAAAAAGGAATAAATTTTATTATTTTAAAAAGTCTCCACTTGAAATTAATTATTTTCGGTGTTCCAAGTCACCTTTTCTTTGAATCCCTAATCAAGAAAAGTTTTAACTCCAATTTATGATCGGCATAAAAGGTTGAATAAAAAATTATGTTGACTAGGGAGAATGTGCGAGGCACTCCTCAAATCCTGTGGTTCTAGCATGATCTCCTAATTAACTTAAACTCATCTTAAAATTGTTCGAGATATTCTATATTTTATGGGTTTTTGCATCTTTTCCTTTATATGCTTTTAATTGCTTGATTGTTAGAATTATGGAAGAATATCTAAGAATGAGTCACGCATACACATCCTCACTTTTATTCTCAAATCATGTCACGAGTAAAAATAATTTGTTATTATTTTAAGAATTTTAGTTAATCCGCGTGAACGCGTGTTTTGCCCTTTAAATTATGGATCATATATGTTATGCAAATGTATATATAACCATGGTGTTTTAAAACGTGCCTAAAGCATATTACCACGGTGCACGCCCACATACCCGTCACCTAGTATGCATGTCGCCTCTATACCAATGATGTAGCACGTCAAGGATCATACCCTTAAAACCAAGTTTAGAAGTGTTACTTTCCTCAAACCATGCAAATCTCTACCTCGCGAATCAGCCTATGAATGCCTCGAATCTAGCCACAAAAGATTCGATACAATCAACTCAAGCTATAAGGATCAATTCCATATGAAAATGCTAAGTTCTTAATCAAAGCTCAAAAAGTCAACTCAACAGTCAACCTCGGGCACAAGTTTCGGAATCCAAAAAAAGATTACAAAATTCAAATGCCCATTCAACAAAGAGTCCAACGCCAAATTTACCAAATCATCACTCAAATCCCTTTAACTCTCTAATCCCTAGCTTAAAAATCCTAAAATTCCACCTCAAAAATGCACAAACCAGGTGGAAGATTCAACGGAAAAATAATATTATTGCATAAAAATAATCAAAGGTGACTTACTTCAAGAAACCCCTTGAAATCCCTCTCAAAAATTACCTTTGTCCAAGTTTACAAAGTCCAAAATGATTAAAATCACAAAACTCTCAAATTATATACATTGCCCAGGCATTTCCGCACATGCGGAGCGTGGGCTCGCAAATGCACTTCCGTCTTTGCGAGGAAATCCTTGCTCATGCGAAAATCACTAAACAATCGACATATCGCACCTACAGGCCTAGCCTCGCACATGCAGAACCACATCAATGAGACTACCCTCGCTTCTGCAACCCAACGGTGCTTGCTCAAATCCGTTTCTACGGTCAACCTCGTGCAGATGCCCATTCGCATCTCCGGAAACACTTCTGCACCTCCCCTAATACCTTCCTCCTAGACAACCCAAGGATCTCGGGATCTCAACCAAATCTACCAACAATTCTAAAACACGATACAAACTTAGTCGAGGCATTAAATCACATCAAACAACATCAAATGCATGAATCACACCTCAATTCAAGCCTAACAAAAACTAAGAAATTCCAGCTTCTACAATCGATGCTGAAAACTATCAAAACAACCTCGATTAACCTCAAATTTTGCACAAAAGTTATAAATGATACAACAGATCTATTCCAACTCCCATAACCAAAATTAGAGCCCGATAACCACAAAGTCGACTCTCGATCAAACTTCTCACTTTTCAAAAACTTCTAATTTTCCAACTTTTGCCATTTTAAGACAAGATCAACTATGGACCTCCAAATCACTATCCAGACATACTCCTAAGTCCAAATCATCAACCAGGAGCTATTGGAACCATCAAAACTCCATTATGGAGCCATTTACACATAAGTCAACATCCGGTCAACCTTTTCAACTTAAGCTTCCAACCTCTAGACTAAGTGTCTTAACTCATTCTGAAACATCCCCAGAACCGAACCAACTACCTTGTCAAGTCACATATCAATAATTTATCATAGAATAGGCAGTAAACGAAGGAACAAGGCTACAACACTCAAAATGACCAGCCGGGTCATTACATTGGCCTATCCTTACTATTTTTACCAGTTCAGTATTTATATTTTAATTTTTTTATGCCTGGATTGACTTCCAAGTGAGTTGGGATCCATCACGATTGGTAGGTGATTTTGGGTCATGACAGTGAAGTAGTGACGATGTTCAAGTCATGTGATAGTTACTAGTCAAATAACTTATGCAATATATCAAAGAATGGCAAAATAAAATATAATAGAAACAATAACAATAATCTCATTAGAACAAGTGATAATAATTAAGCGCAAGTAACAGCTAATATTCAACAACATTTCATCAAATAGAAACATACACATATGGTACCTCGTGCCAAATTATCAATCTCACTCGCACGGTAAAGACCCCGTGACACAACATAAGTCACACCCGTATGGAAAAGACCTCATGCCACAACATCTCAATCACACTCACACAGCAAAGACCTTGAGCCACAATATCACATTCTCATAGGAAAAACTCATTCCACATTATCCCGCTCACATGGCAAAGACCTCGTGACAATATCAATCACACTCCCATAGAGAAATCCTTGTGTCAATACAAATCACACTCGCACGGTAATGATATCATGCTCGCATGGAAAAGACCTCGTGTCAATATCCAAACAATCCGCTCAATATGGCCACATGTGCCACAATAATAACAAAGCAAATGGTAAGCTTTTTGTCATGGATATGAGTTCCTAATTTATCAACAAGGTGCACAAGGACATGCAAAATAGTAAAATGCGGATCGGTATTTAGCACAAAAAGTATAACTACGGCTAAAACAAGTGTAATGATCATGTTCATATAGCCACGAAGTGATTTAACATGTTTCATATACAACACAACCTCAAATTAAGGTATATTAATAGCCTAAGGTCTAATTCGATCACAAACCATACATAGCACCCGTGTACACGCTCGTCACCTCATATACACATCACTTTTTACATTACCCAAATAGGAAATTAAGGCCAAATCCTAAAAGTTATCCCCCCCCCAGATAAGATTAGCAAAGATACTTACCTCAAACAGGCCAAAACAATACTCTAACAAACCCTTGCCTTTAAAATCGGCCTTCTAACAAGTCAAATCTAGCCAAAGACAACTCAACAATATAAAACATGGCTATAGAAATGGATTCTAATTAATAAAGCTCCAATCTTTATCAAAATAAAAAAAAAATCATCCAAAAAGTCAACTCGGGCTGTCACACGAAATCCCACAAAAGTTAAAAATTCTGAACACCCAATCAAATCAGAGTCCAACCATATATGTTCCATCCAAATCCGGCTCTGAGTCAGGGTTCAAATTCCTACTTTTTATTTTAGAAAATATTGGCCAAAATCACTAATTTTCCTCACTTTGATTAATCAGTCAAATGATAAAATCGAGAATGGAATCACGAATAATAATTAAATTCGAGTCAAGAACACTTAACCCAATCCAAGTCGTGTAAAATCCCTAAAAAATCACCCAAATCTGAATTCTCAATCTCAAAATGTGATAAAATAAATCAAACCCTCGAAATAGAGTACTAAAGTTTGCTCAGGGGTTCCCTTCGCAATTGCAAAATACCACCCAAAAAGTGAATCTTCGCAAACACGGTCTGGAACCCACTAATAGATGCATAACTTCCAATGGCGTACGCGAACGTAGTCCCCCACCTACAAACAAAAAGATCGAAAGTTTGACAACCTCATCTGGCCTTCCCTCTACACGAACGCGACGCCTAGGTCGCGAACACAAAGGCCACTACCGACCATGCTTCGCGAACATGACACCTCCATCACGAACGCAAAAAGTAAAAATACCAGTCACCAAAATATACTCCGCAATCGTGTGACTCTTTTCGCGATCACGTGAACACCAGAAAACTAGCTGCTTCAAAAAAAGAAAAAATGGTCCGAAACACACCTGTCCCAAGACCCCGTTCAGTTACAGCAACTAATCCCAAAACATAACACGGATATACTTGAGGCCTCAAATCACACAATATAAAATCAAAACTACAAATCACTCCTCAATGAACTAATCTAAATTTCTGAATTCCATAGCAAGACATTAACAAGTTAGAAGAAGATTAAGAATTCATGTTGTTTTTGCTAATGTATTTGGGAAAATATGGGCATTTGTTGATGATGATATTGATGTATATGATATGATTGATATGGTTCAACAACTCACTCTTAAATTGTTTCGTAGAATTCTTAGAAAAGAAATTGTAGTCACACAGATCTATGCAAAGTGGGATGATTTGGAGAGAACTGAACTATTGGACTCATTGTATCATCCAACTTCTAACATAGATTATATTTTCTCGTGGGAGGTGATTTTAATTTCATTTTGACATAAGAGGAGAAGTATGGTGGATTGCCTATTTATCTTAGTGAAGTCGAAGACTTTGTAAATTGTGTTGATACTCGTGCTCTCTATGATCTTGGCTTTAAAGGTAGTCTACATACATGGTGGAATTGGAGATCTGATGATACTTGATTTTTCAAAAGGTTGGACAGGTTCCTAGCCAATCAACAATTCCACAACTTATTTCCAGCTTTGGAGATAGACCATCTCATCAAATATAGGTTAGATAACGCACCCCTTTTGTTGTCTTGCAATGTCAATTATTGTCCAAATTAAGAAACCATTCGAGTATCTTAATTTTTGGGTAAAATATGAGACAATTCTGGATATGATAAAGGAACATTGGCACACTGATATCATGGGGAATCCTTTCATCATATTTCAAAACAAATTAAAGAATGTGAAGAAAGCACTTGCTATATGGAGTATAGAAATATTTGGAGACATATTCGAGCAAACTGCTTCATTAGAATATGTCATTAAGGTACATGAACTAGAGTTTAAACTCAACCCCATTGCACATAATAGAGTTAAACCTCACAAGGTACAAGTTGATCTTACTAAATATTTGCACTTGGAGGAGGAGTTTTGGAGATAAAAGGTTGGTATGAAATGGTTCCAAGAAGGACATAGAAATACCAAACCTTTTCATGCTCATGTTAGGAGGAAGAGAAATAGGTTACAAGTGTCAAGTATTCTTGATAACAATGGCAATTGGATTGACAATCAAGATGGCATGGCAAAAGAGGCAGTGGAATTCTTCAAAGCTTAATTCACTGAGGAAAGGGTGCTACAAATTTTGATATTGTGCATCGCATCCTTAGAATGGTTAGTAAGGAGCAGAAAACAAGACTATAGACAGAACCTACTATGGAATAGGTAAAGTGACTTGAATGGGTGATAGTGCTAGTGGTCTTGATGGGTTCACTGGCCAATTCTATCATGTTTGCTGGGATGTTATCTGTGATGATGTACTTAGCATGATCAAGGCTTTCTTTTGTGGTTGTTGATGTCCTAAATTCATAACACACACAAATTTAGTGTTTGTTCCTAGGAATAAGAATGTGGCAACCTTTTCAGACAAGAGACCAATAAGTTTAAGCAATTTCTCAAACAACATCTCTAGGGTACTACATAAGAGACTATTGGAAATTCTCGCATATATTAGAATGAGGGGCAAGCCATCCAATATGGTGATCGAGCTAGACGTGGCTAAAATATATGAAATAGTTTCATAGATATTCTTGACAAATATGTTGACACAAATGGGGTTTCGAGAAGTCTTCATAGATATGACATATAGGTTGGTCTCCAACAACTGGTATTCAGTACTTTTGAATGGTCAAGCTAATGGATTCTTCAAATCTACAACGGGAGCCAAACCATGGTTACCTTATCTCCCATATTGTTCATACTAGCAACTGAGGTCCTTGGAAGAGCTTTGGATGCTTTTTTTGATAATCCAAGATTTATTGCATTTGGAATGCTCAAATGAGGTCACAACATTAACTACTTCTCATACGGTGAAAATACAATCATATTTAACTCATCACACTATAGGGCTATACAATTAATCATTAATGTGTTAGAGGAGTGTGAGGCAGCTTCTAGACAGAAGATCAACAAGGAAAAATCATCATTCTATATGCATGAAAATGCACCTCCTGATGAAGCGAATACAGTGCACCTGATTACCAACTTTACGAGGCATACATTCTCCTTTACCTACCTTGGATGCCCTATCTTTCACAGTAGAAGGCATAAGAATTTCTATAAGGACATTATCTTCAAAGTGCAGGAAAGGCTTTAATCATGGAAGGACAAGCTACTATCTATTGGTGAAAAGGCAGTATTAGTAATGCCAAATTCGTTATACCAGAAGCAATGGCTGCTGAATTTGCACAGCTCGGAGTTTTTTCCTTTTAGGTATTACTGGATTGCGCCGAGGGTCGATTGGAAACAGCCTCTCTTCCCTCTCGGGTAGAGGTAAGGCCTGTTTACATATTACCCTCCCCAGACCCCACTTTGTGGGAATATACTGGGTTGTTGTTGTTGTTGTTGTTGTTGCAGTATTGGTTGCACATCTGCTTGAAAGGATTCCAATCTATTTCCTATCAGATGTCAATCCACTTCCCTATGTGATTGCTCAATTGTACTGGATGTTTGTTAGATTCTATTGGAGCAATTCAGGAAATGGAAGGGCAAGACATTGAGCTTCATGGGAGACATTCTGTAAATATGAAGGGGTCTTGGTTTTAAATCCCTTCATGATGTGTCTAAGGCTTTGTCTGGTAAGCTTTGGTGGAACATTATAACTAAAGACACCTTGTGGACTATGTTTATGAGGAACAAATATTTCAAGAAAATCAATGAGGTCTTAGTGCCTTGGAAAGATGTGATTAAAATGGGGGACACTCTTGAATATCAAATATGGTAGAAATTAAAAAAGGACAATGTATTCTTTTGGTATGATAATTTGATGGTCTTGGATTACTTTACCATGCTTCAGGACCAAACATTTAGTATGATGAAAGTATCACACATATTAGTGATATAGTGGAAAATGGGGGCTGGAATGTAGACATGTTGAGGGACATTCTACCTCATGAGCTAGTTGAGTATACACTGGAGAATATTGCACCACAAAACTACCATGACATGCAGGATAAGCCATGGTGGAAATTGTAGTCCAAGGGCCAACTTTTCTTGAAGACTCCTTGGCAACCATGTGCCCCAAGAATGCCACTAAATTGAGCCAAAACTCACACTTAGAGAACTTTGAATAAAGCTTCTCTTCCCTCAATCTCTATAACACAACCCTTAAATGCTCCGCTTGCTCCCTCTAACCACGCGAATATACCAAATCATCATCAATGAAGACTATGACAAATGAGTCAAAATAAGGATGGAACACGTTGTTCATCAAATGCATAAATGCTATTGGGGTATTGGTCATCCCAAAGGACATAACCAGGAACTCATACTGACCATATATGGTCCTGAAGGCTGTTTTAAGAATATCTGAATCCCTGATCTTCAACTGGTGATAGCTCGAACAGAGCTTAATCTTGGAAAGCACCATCGTTCCCTGAAGCTGGTCGAATAGTTCATTAATGCAAGGCAAAATTTATTTGTTCTTAGTTGTTACCTTGTTCAATTGCCTATAATCAATGCACATCCTCATTGTGCCATCTTGTTTCTTCACAAACAAAACCGGCACACCCCAAGGTGACACACTAGGACGGATGAAGCCCTTATCTAGGAGTTCCTGAAGCTGCTCCTTTAACATCTTCAACTCTACTGGTGCCATACGATACGGCGAAAGAGAAATGGACTGAGTGCTCTGTACCAGGTCAATACCAAAATCAATATCCCTGTCCGGCAGCATACCCGAAAGGTCTGCAAGAAATACATGAGGGAAATCCCTCACATCTCCAATAGAATCAATACTGGGAGCCTCATCTCCAACATCCATTACAAAGGCAAGATACGAGAGACAACCCTTCCCAACAATAAGCTGGGCTTTCAACAGAGAGATCACTCTACTAGGAACATAATCAATCACACCACGCCACTTGATCCGCGGTACACCTAGCATAGCCAAAATTATCATCTTAGCATGATAGTCCAGAATAGCACGACATGGAGATAACTGGTCCATGCCCAAAATGACATCAAAATCCACAATGCTCAATAACAATAGATCCATTCGGGTATCCAGACCATCTATAGTCACCACACATGACTGGTACACACGGTCTACAATAACAATATCTCCTACCGGGGTAGATACATGAACTGGTAAAGCAAGAAACTCCTGGGGTGTATGATAAATAGGGATTTTGCAATGTTTTATACCCTTTTTTTCTTACGCTTTGGTTATAAATTATTACAAAATATTACCAAAAGCCTCATAAGTGTGCTTGATTGCAGGTTGGATCGTGAATCTCAAGGATCGGCTCAAAAGGGAGTGGATCCGGCTCAAGTATCAAATACAAGGCAAACTGAAGGGAAAAAGGCCTACTGCAGCCGCATACGACTTTGTGCAGTCCGCACTAGATATATTTAGAGAGTGTGCTTTAAGGAAAAACACCTAGTGCGGCCGCAGTCCATTTTGTGCGGTTCGTACTAGGTAGATTTAGAGAGTTGGAAAACTGGGCTTCAGGCAATGCAACCGCACGACCATTTTGTGCGATCCACGGAGTAGAGATTCAGAGAGTTGACATTGCCAGATTCCAAGCCTTTGCGGTCCGCGATCATCTTTGTGCAGACCGCGCTAGCTGCCTCCGCGGCTGCGATCCATTCTGCACGGTCCGTGGAGCCCAACTTCAGAGAGCTAAGTTTTGAAATCTAAGAGCCTTGTGCGGCCGTGGTCCATTTTATGTGGCCCATACTGACCCCGTTGGTGTATTTTGGTCCAGTTTTTCCAGCTCAGTATAAATAGAACATTTTACCATTTTTAAGTCAACTGTTATCTTCAGAACATAGATGTGCTCGTGAGAACACCTTTTGTAGCCATTTTTGGCATCTTAGCTTCAAATTAACGATAGATTCTTGTAATTTAATTTAGCATTTAGTTATTATGTCTCGTTCTTCATCTTTTTCTTCATTTTTTTTGTTCAAGAATGAGTAGCTAAATAGATTAGCTAGGGTTGTGGCTCAACCCTAGTATGGGTAATTGATGGGTGTTGCCATCTAGGGTTAGATTAACTATGGGTGTTTTCTATTTGGGTTGATTTTATATTTTAATCTATGAATTGGTGGTTGTAAACACTGATTTGTGCTTTGTGGATTTTACTCCTCTTGAGAAAGAGAGTTTAAGTCTCCAAAATTAACCCAACAAGGAATTGGAATGGATTCATGAGAAATGATAGTCCTAATTAACGGGTTAAACCTCGAGAGAGTAATCACCCTACTTGAACCCTAGTTGCTTGATCTAATTTGCCTATCCATTTGGTCTGAAGAGAGTTAATTGGGAAAAATCACCCTCTCTACCGAGAGGTGTGAGAGTGGGCAAAATTGTGCAACGGTTATAGCATAAGACCCAATTATGTCAATCGAACCTTAGTAATATCTACCTGTCAATTAGCCACCTAGGTGATGTTATGACCCTAGTGCCCTTCTTCTCATTAGATACAACTTTAGCAATCATCTCGTAGCATAATCTAGTTTTAATTAGTAGTTTGATAATGATAGGTTATAATTGAAAACCCCAAAAATAAAGAAAACATCATCTAAGAACACACACGCAACTCTATTCTAAGTAGATACCCAAATTCCCTTCTAACTCTCTGAGGATTTGATCTCGACCCTCATATCGGGTAAAAGCTATTGCGACCCTCTTGTCCTACTTATTAATAGTGTGTAGTTGGCTTCGATCACTTTTCGGCGCCATTGCCGGGGAGGTTACGGTTTTTGGCTATATTTTTAGTAGATTTATGTGTTGTTCTTCTTTACTTCTTGTTACTAATTTTGTTTGTGTAGATTGCTAAGGTACAAATGGATCTAAAATGCTAATGACCCGCTTGGAAATATGAATGTGAGGGAGGAGGTAGTGTGAGCACGTGATTTTTGCCTCACACGAATTACTCCCAAAATGTCAAAAAATAAAAGAGTTTTTGTTTGGTTGTAATGCTTGGGGATCACATGTTCTTTTCCTTATCGCTTGCATTTGTGGGTCCGCGTCCATTTTGCTTAAGTTAACAATCGAAATACATATACCAAATGTGTCGCATCTATATTTGCAGGGTTAGTTCCGCACCTAGAAATAGTGTTATTTTTTGCAAAAATGAAAAAAAAAAGTCATTTAATGAACAATTTGGTAGTTAATTGTGTTAATTGTTACTAAAAATTAATTATAGGTGCTACAAGTCGATTTGTTTATATATATATATATATATATATATATATATATATATATATATATATATATATATGTATATATGTAAGAAGATCAGATCTGGGCCAAAAACTTAGTCTAAAAACCAGGCCCAAACGAATCACCTCTGATCCAGCCCAACCCGTCCTCGATCGTGGCCGTTCATTTCGAATTGATCCTAGGGCCACGATCTCTCTTATCAACCCGTTCAAGAAGCACTGATCTAGGCCGTTCAATTCAGTGGATCCAACGGCCAGTGCTTCATCCCCCAACCCGTTGGGCAACCCGACCCAATCAACCCCCAGACAACCCGGCTCCCATAAACGACCAAACGGTATCGTTTGGATTAATGAAACGATCCAGGCCGTTGATCTCATTTGATCAAACGGCCAGGATTAGATCCCAGCCCCACCATATATACTAAAAAACCTACCCAGCCCCCCCTTAGCCGGACCCCTCCTCTATCGTCTCTCTCAGAGACAAGCCAAGCCCCACCTTCCCCCACCGCACTCCGCCGGCCGGAAATCGTCTCCGCCGGTGGAAGTAGGCCAAACCAACCCAAATTAACACCGTAGACTCTCCCAAGCCCCCTCTACATGGATCCGTTAGTCGTTAGTCTCGAATGTAGCTCGAACGTCTCGAATATTCGTTCGAAGTTTGCCGGAACTTGAACGTCTACCCCAAACTGCCTCCAATTCACACCATTGACTCCCCACACCTCCCTCATACCCCTACTAACCTTGGTTCAACTCGAATCTAGCCGGAGTTGGAAAAACCCCAAATCCCACTCACATGAACCCTAGAAATCCAAAACGGGTTCTCCATTCAAATTGATTAGAGATTGAGGTCTAATGGACCTTAATCTAGGTGTTCTCAACCGAGAACACCCCGATTAAGGCCCATTTTGGCTTCAATAGTTCAAGTCCGAGGTCGATCCTGGGCCACTGTTGATTTCGGAGGTATTCTTTCCTTTTTCCCTTCTCCTAGTCTCATCTAGTCCTATGTGGTATTCATTTATGTGATATTTCTTTTAGCTTTCCAATTTCTTTTAAACTTGATGTTCTACTCTTCAAGACCTCTTATTTGGTCGATTCCTTCTGTTTTCTTTAATTAAAATGAATGGTATGTTTAGTCTGATTAAGGTCGTCAAGCCATTAGTTCATATCTGTTGGCCCCCTGAGTCTGCCCGGAATCCTGAATCACTGATTTGTTTGGCCCTTATTTGTTCTTGATTATATGTGTTGTAATCGATTAGGCGAACATCGTCGATTAGTTATATGGGTCTGTTGGTTAGAACACTGGATAATGATTAACACTGTTAAGACTGATCCAAGCCATTGTTTGGTTTAACAGATTCTTCTTTTTGAATTGTCTATGATGTTGGGATATAGCTGTTAGTAATTTGGATCAGAATGTTAGCATCTTAGGATTTAAAAAATACCTTACCCATGAAATGAACTAGTGGAACCTGCTGTACAGCAGGGCACCACCAGTTCCTGCAGTCCTTGGATTAAAATAACAAGACCCATACCTAGACATTTTAAGTGGCTAGGACAGAACAGAATATGGGTTGGCCAGTGCTTAAAAACTAGTTGTTTAGTGGTTTAGGACAGAGGGGGAGATGGGCTGGTCAGGATTTTAATATAGATTGGCCAGGTGAGGGAGGGGGTATAAAAAGAGGAAGGGAAACAGAATTGAAGGGAAACAAAAACACTCTGGATAGACATACACACACAGTAAGGATTCGAATATACACACAGATACTCTGGGAAACTGGGAGACACAAATACAAAAGGATATAGATAGAGAGATTTGGGAGTTTCTTAAAGATAGAGATAGGCTTGATATACACACATATATAGGAGAGTTTGAGAGGGTCTAAGGAGACACATAATATTGAGAAGCAAATCAGAGAAAGAGTTGAAAATCAGAAGCACAGTCAGGTTTCCAGTAGTGTATCTGGTTGGTTTTTGATTGGTTGCTGGTTTTCAATTGGTCTGTTTTTGGGGTCAGCTGTGGGTGGTTATGATGCTGTAGATCATTGGTTTTCATTTTGAGCCCTTTGGAGGTTGTGCTGGTTGTGTTTTAGCTATTCCATTGTTGTTGCTGACGTTACATTGCTGCTGACCTTTCTCTCATCTTCTTGTATTACCATCTCCAGGTACACATCCCTGCCAATGAGAACTCTATTGAATGAAAAAAGTATATTTCTATTCAAAAAATGAAGATGTAATGAAATTGCTGAATGAAAAATGAAGTCAAGTGTTGAACCACCTCTGTTTTTCTTTGTATTTTTATCTTATTCTTTTCGTTTATAGTTTAGTGTAGTTTGATTTGAATTTTACTTAGTGTAATATGTATAAGTAGAGAAAAACACAACAAAAACAATGTAATAGCTAGTGATAGTAGTAGTATAGTAGTAGTAGTAAGCAGTAGATCATCTAGTTAAAGTAGATAAAACTCACTAAATAGGCTAAATAACCACAGATTGAATTGAATATGGCTTTCACAGTAGAAATATTGAATGACTCACATGGCAAACCGGATCTGGGATTCAATAATCTCGATTAGTTTGGGTTAAAAGAGAAACAGGTAAAACTTGAGGTAATAATTTGATTAAGATTGGCCTGTGAATATCAAATACGCTTGACTCATATCAATATGAGTAGTTAATCACATACCTGAATTTGTTTAAAAAGAAGAATGGTAACAGAGGTATGAAGTAATTCGCAATTGGTTTGGGGATGTTGAATAAGTATAAGTTAAGGTGAATCCAGTAGAATAATCATGTATAGGCATCACTGAATCACTCGGATTTGGATACTCGGGTCCCCTTGAAATAAGCAGTCAGGTTGTTTAAGTCATGTTTTCATATGATTAAATCATCGGGTATTAATTGTTAGTTAAATAATTTTCCATTTCTTGGTATGTCGGCCTTTTAGGAAAAATAGGAGCATAGAAGTAGTTGGCTTTCATAAGCATTTAGTTATTATAGCTCAAGGTTAACGAATCATATTGTATAATGATTTTCGTCTTCTGACAAATAAATAAAAAATGATTTGATTTCATTCCTAATTCCGAGTACTTGTTTCTTTTATATGAATTCTGCGTTATACTTTCGTTATTACAATTTGGTTTGGGCCCTATGTGTAACGCGGGCCTGGAATGCTTAGTACTAGAAATACGATCAAGGAAAAAACAATATAGAAAATATAGTATACATTAAGATTGAACTTTTAAAATTAGATTGGGACGAGCCTCGCCCGACATTAAACAAGCGGGGCCCCCATTTAGTAACAAGATAATAAAGTAGACTCGGGAAAGCTAATAGCAAATTCCATAGCTTTTCCTAAAAAACTTAAAAGCCGATAGACGTTGTTTAGGGCACGATTTAATGTACTTTCCTTTGAACGAGTGTGCACTCGGTGCGACTCAAATCTAAATCTCGACGAAACTGAAATACATTAGAGTCGCAGGCGCACTGGTTACGGTGCGGCTCGAAATGTGTTTTCGTAACGTCGCAATTCTTCAAAAAAAAATAAGAGCGGAGCATTAAAAGCACATAGTTAAAATATATAAAAGAACCAGATAGAAACATAAATTGAGCGACCGTGCTAAAACCACGGAATCCGGGAGTGCCTAACACCTTCTCCCGGGTTAACAGAATTCCTTATCCAGGTTTCTAGTTTCGCAGACTATATTACGGAGTCATAAATTTCCTCGGTTCGGGACTAAACCGGTGACTTGGGACACCATTATTTTTCCAAGTAGCGACTCTGAATTTAATAAATTGATCCCGTCTCGATTGTCCTTTAATTGGAAAAACTCCCTCGTGCCCTCGCGGGTGCGGTAAAAAGGAGGTGTGACAGCTCTGGCGACTCTGCTGGGGACAGTGACCTCGAACTTCGGTTCGGGGTCTAAGAACTCGAGCTCATTTAAATTGTTATTTTGTCTATATCTGATTTTACTACATGTTTAATTAATGTGCTACATGTCTACCGCTTTGATATTAGTTGCATTGTATATACAAAGTGCTATATGTTTACCGCTTTGATATTTCGTGAATCATATATAAAAATTATGCCGAAAACACTTATCTTCTTACCTCTAGGGATGTGCTTACTGGTTGAGACTCCCCTTTCTGTTAAGTCAATACGAAATAAGAAACTGAGGCCGAAAAAGTTACAAAGCCGGACGATCCCGCGGGTCCCCGGTACGTAGCTCCCTCCTCAAATCCGAGTCGTCCGCTCGGGTACACGGTCTAGTATCATTGAAAAGCATCGGGATATTGAGCCTAGATTCAGGACGTTTAGTTGCATCATCTCTGACTTAGGGGACTCAACACAGGGGTTGGGTCCGTCTAGGACAGGTAACCTGAAAGGAAAGACCATTTTGCCATATCATATTTGTTGTGAGCATTTATTTAGACTGGCATGCTGACCGGGTTCCTTTAAATACCGAAGAAAAACGGAAAAAGAAAAAAAAAACACAAAAGGAAATAGTATGGGGAAGTAAATATTTTTTCAGAAAAATACAAAAATATGTTTTACCCACAAGTCAATAAATTTAGTTTGCCAATAAAAGACGGCAGAAGGTTGACTTTGCCAACAAAATGGTTTTTGACAAAATGTGTTTTCTTTGACAGTCAATAAAGGAAAGATAGTTGTTTTGACGGACCGAACTACGCGAGTTTGATTCTCACCGAGTGTGAGATACGTAGGCAACCTTTAAACGGGTCCAACTCCCATATATTTCAAAATAAGTTTTAATGGCGGAACGCCAAGATATTTAGTTTTGCCTTAACGACCACTTTTTTTTGACCAGTCAATTCCTGGGGCCCGTTTCGTTTTTCAGAAAAGATAGTTTTGGGACAAATAAAAATTTCGCTTTCATCTAAGAATTACCTTAAATAAATGTGCAGAATGAGCACGAGTCAGAATACAACCGAAGCTATCATAAACAAGGTCCCCTTAAGTTTGCATAGGTGGTGGAGCGACTTGGGCGAGCAAGGACAAGATGCCGTTAAGCTGTACTTGGGAGATCTAGTGGGGCTGCTAAATATTCCCCCGAGAGGAGACATCATACGAGCCTTGATCTCATTCTGGGATCCGGCACACAATGTGTTCCACTTTTCAGACTTTGAACTCACACCAACATTGGAAGAATTAGCCGGATATGTCGGAAGACCAAAAGTCCCTATGAGGGATCAATACCTTATTGCACCAAGGGTAGTGATAGTACATCGGTTTTTGGATACGGTAAAGATCCGCAGAACTGTACACAACCCAGACTTATCAGAAGGGTTCTGCACTTTGGCATTTCTATATGACAAATATGGTCATTATGGGGGCTTCACCAAACACAAAAGCAAAATCTGCAGCGGAGACAACCGGTTAAAATGGGAGGAGCATAGACGCATCGCTTTCATGATAGCTTTCCTAGGTTCATTGATATTTCCTAGAAAAGATGGGAATATCAACATACAAGTGGCAGGGGTCGTCAGCACTTTGATGAAACAGAACAACAGTACTTTGGCTCCCATGATAATATCGGATATCTCTCGTGCACTCACTATCTGCAAAGCCGGAGGGACTTTCTTTGAAGCTTGCAATGTATTGCTCCAAATGTGGATGATCGATCACTTATGTCGTCATCCGCAGTTTATGAGGTATAGTTCACCGAAGAAAACTTGTATAGAAGAATTTCCTACGAGGGTCGAGGGACATGATTTGCCAGAGGGGATTAGCGGATGGATACGACTTTTGCGTTTGATTACATCCAGCAAGATAGAATGGACGTTTGGTTGGTTACCCGTGGAAGAAGTCATATATGCATCAGCCACGGAATCATATTTATTGCTAATGGGCCTCACCAACATCCAGCCCTATGCACCAGGTCGAGTATTGAGACAGTTGGGACGATGCCAAATAATCCCAAAAGAAGAAGACCTCGGCCCACATGTGGTCGAAATTGGACCAGGAGGACAGTTCCCTGAAGCGTTGGTCCGAAAGATTTGGAGTGAGTGTCAGACATTAAAAATAGACACTCGGGTGCGAGATCGAGCCCGGGCCGAAGTATCGTCGGAATATCCTGCATGGTATAGTAGAGATCTGGAGCATCAAAGGCCCGCAAAAAGGCCTCACCTCAGGGAGTTTGCTGGAGCGTCACGAGAACAATGGGACTGGTTGGCTAGAGAAGAAGCCTATAGAACAAAGATCAGCAGGATAGAGCAACGGACCCAAGAGCTCCAATTTGAAATGGATGTGCAAGCCGCCGCCAACGAAGGAGATAAAAAGAAGTTGGCACAAGAAAATGACTTTCTGAGAGCTCAAATCCAGCAAATGAAAAGGGATGCTGACAGACAATTGAGGAGTCGGGCAGACGAAAAATTGATAAAGGGTTTGAAAAGCCAAGTCGCCGATGTCCAAAGAGAATTGGAAGAGTCTAAAGCCCAAACAATGAGGATCCGAGCTAGCTGGAGAAAAGAGGCACATCAACATGCACTTCACCTACAACGGGTGGAAGAGGATTACACCGAGATCATCAATAGTTTAAGGGAAGCAAACGTTATCCTCAGGGAGCGGGTTTTCAAACAAGCCCGAGATGCTAGAACAAACCTCGACCGTTGTCACAATCTGATGGCTCGACTGCAAGAACAAATAGACAGGCTCCTAGACCAAGTCACCAACAACGCTCAAAGATTGGGGGCGAAAAACCAGCAGATAGAGCGGCTACTCAGAGAAAGGGACATGATCAAGGACAGAATTGGAGAAATCGGGCACTATGTCACCATGAAGTGCCTAGCTTGTGAACAAATGCCCCGCACCGACCTTTTTGCTTCAATTATGGGCTATGTTCATCGGATCATGGAAGAATTAAGGGGACTACACAAGGACCTCACACCCAGGCCCGCGGCAAGGCCGAATGATGCCTCGCGGGCCCCCAGGAATTTTAGAGCAGTAGACTTTTGATTGAAAATGTATTTTTGAAATATTGGGTCAAGCCAGTTGGCATGTTATTTTACGTTTTCGAGTCAAGCATTCCTTTATGTTGTAAGACCTGTTTTGTAACTTTAAGGCTTTATTTGATATAAAAGCTACTGAATTTTGCCACAATCCTGTTAACAGAACTACGCTCGGTCTGATTCACGCGAGAACGTGATACGTAGGCAATCCACATAAGATTCGACCACCACTAAAAAGAAAGGAAAAGAATCCAAAGGTTAAATAACAATAAGGCTTGCAAAGATAGTCGAAAAAGAAAAAAAAAGGAAGGAAAAAGAAAAAGAAAAAGAAAAAGAAAAAGGGCCGGAATGACGCATGTTAAGAGTACATGTAGAAAGGGTTATTTGGTTAGGTGCATTGCATCCAACGTGCTATAACATATATGTCAAACTCGGTGAACTAACAAGTTTGTTGCATTTCCAGAAAAGTTTAGCAGTTGGTTTGACAGAATATACTGGCCAGCCATCACTACCGTACTAGATCTAAAGGACCGGTTACAGTAAGCATGTCTAGTTCTGGCAAGAGTCTCGAGGAAGAAAAATCCGAGCTACAAATCATGAAAGAAGAGGTAGACCGGTTAAAACAACGGATAACAGAGATGCACCTGGCCTGGGCCAGGGAACAGTCTTCACCAAACCGCCCTACTCTCGCCTCAGCTCCGGAACATCCGCCCATCGATCCTTCAACAAGCGCCCCGAGCTATCCATACTTTCAGGGGGAAAACCCATATGCCACCCACATTCCACCAGCCAAACCAAATCCTCCTCCAGCCACCCCTGTTTTTGTGGCACCTCCACCCGCTCCTCTGCAAAGGCCGGCCGGCGAGCCGTATGTTCAGATCCATGACAACTCTTACTATCCTCCAGAGCCTACTTTCAGGGCTCCTGAACCACAATCACATACACCTCATTGGGATAATCCGGCAGAACCGGAAAAGCACTTCCAAAGTTCGGAACACGAGGAAGTTGTCAGAAAAGTCAAAAGCCTGGAGCAGTCCTTCAGGAACATGCACGGTTTGGGCAACCAGGTCAGCGTCGCCTATAAAGATCTATGTCCATTTCCGGACGTCCAGTTGCCAGCAGGGTTTAAAATGCCCAAATTCGACCTATACGAGGGGCATGGTGACCCAGTAGCCCACCTCCGAGGGTTCTGCAGTAAAATGAGAGGGGCCGGAGGACGGGACGAGCTTCTGATAGCTTACTTCGGTCAGAGTCTGGGAGGATCTGCGCTGGAGTGGTACACTAGACAGGATCCCGGTAGATGGTTTACGTGGGACGATTTGGCTCAAGCTTTTATCGGCCAGTTCCAGTATAATCTTGAAATAATCCCCGACCGCCTATCATTGCTAAAATTAGAGAAGAAGCCCGCTGAAAGCTTCAGGGAATTTGGTTTCCGTTGGAGGGAACAGGCAGCCAGGGTAGATCCGCCGATGAGAGAAAGCGAGATGGTGGATTACTTCTTGCAGACATTAGAGCCCACCTATTTCGGACATCTGGTAACGTCCGTAGGCAAATCATTCACCGAGGTGATAAAAATGGGGGGTATGATCGAGGAAGGTTTGAAGGCCAACAAGATCATGAGTTACTCAGCACTGAAAGCCACCACTCAGGCTATCCAAAGTGGTACTGGAGGAGTACTGGGGAAAAAGAGGAGGGAGGAAGTTGCGGCCGTCGAGTCCGGGGCATGGTTCAGAAATAGAGGCCCCGCACCCCAATATAGCCCACCCCAACCTCACCACCAAAATTACTCCCACAACCCATATAACCACCCGCAACATTACTATCCCGCACCTGATCCCCATTTTACTGTCCACCATGCACAGTCCTATTCTGCACCTCCCGTTCATGCACCGTGGCGTGCACCAAACCCCCAGAACAATCATCCACCCCCAAGAGCTTACAGAAATCCCTCGGGCGCGAGTTTCCGTCCGAACCGGGCATTCAGGGGCGACAGGGCGCCAAAGCCAAAGACTTTCACTCCCTTAGGAGAGTCTTACACCAGTCTGTTCCACCGGTTGAAGCAAGTAGGATTGCTCAATCCGGTTGAAGCTAAGCTACCAAACCCCCTCCCGAAGAACCTGGACCATTCAGTAAATTGTGCCTACTGCTCGGGATGTCCGGGACATGATACAGAAAAGTGTTGGAGGCTAAAGACGGCCATCCAGGAGCTCATTGACACTCGCAGGATTGAGGTCCGGACTCCAACAGAGCCCAACATCAACCAAAACCCGCTTCCAACTCATCATGAGACCAATATGATCGAGTTGGTACGGGCGGAGGAAGGAAATGAGAAAGCCTCTCAGACCGTAATGATGATTAAGTCTAGCGGGGTAGGAACGAGAAAAGGGCCAAGCTTTGATGAGTCACCCAGTTGCAAGAAGGACATACCAGGAGGGTCGGAAACAGGAAAGGGAAGTGTGAACGAAGTACCGGTGAAGCCGGGGGAAGCCAAGATAATTGTACCAGGGGCAGCAATCAAGCCCATCTTGACAGTAGCAGGCGTTCGAATGGATCCTTTCATCATCCAGCCGGCAACACAGTTGCCAGTAACCGATAGCCGGGCTATCCCATGGAATTATGCTCGGATTACAACGACCTACAAAGGAAAGGAAGTGAAAGAGGAAGTTTGTGAAGCCCAAGGGTTGACCCGCTCGGGGAGATGTTTTGCCCCTGCGGAATTGAGGAAGACCACTCCGGCAGCATTGAAAAAGCCGGTAACCGATGAAGAGGCGGAAGAATTCTTGAAAAAGATGAAGCTGCATGACTACTCTGTCTTAGAGCAGTTGAAGAAGACTCCGGCGCAAATATCATTGCTATCCTTGCTGATACATTCCGAAGAACATCGGCAAGCATTGATGAAAGTCCTGAATGAGGCACATGTACCGGATAAAATCTCAGTGAGCCATTTGGAGAAGATCACCAATAGGATCTTCGAGGCAAATCGGATCACCTTCACCGATGATGAGTTGCCTGAGGAAGGCACCGAGCACAACAAGGCCTTATATCTTACGGTGAAGTGTGAGGAGGCGGTGGTCACCAAAGTCCTCGTCGATAATGGGTCCAGTGCTAACATTTGTCCTCTCTCTACACTGGACAAGTTGAAAGTGGACATCGGCAGGGTACGCAAGAACAGCGTATGTGTTCGAGGGTTTGACGGAGGAGGCAAAGCGTCGGTTGGTGACATAGTGCTAATCTTGACAATTGGGCCAGTGGAGTTCACCATGGAATTCCAAGTGCTGGACATGGTGGTGTCATATAACCTCCTAATAGGGCGACCGTGGATCCATGCCGCAAGAGCAGTTCCATCCAGCTTACACCAACTCGTCAAGTTTGAGTGGGACCAACAGGAGATCGTCGTCCATGGAGAGAACGATCCACAATCAGGCACCATCATTCCCTTTGTTGAAACAGAAGAAGATGTCGGGCCGTGGGTATATCAGGTCTGCGATGTGGTGTCCACCCACCGAGTTCCGGAAGGGGAATGCATTCCCGATGACAGAACAATTACTGCGGATGTCATGGTGGCGCATGAAATGTTGCGACATGGTTTCATACCCGGTAAAGGTCTAGGTGCATCTCTGCAAGGAATCATACAACCGGTATCAGTGGTCGAAAACTTGGGAACCTTCGGCTTGGGATTCCAGCCAACATCAGAGGACATCCGGCGAGCAAAGAGGAGTAAGCAGAAGACATGGGTGCTCCCAAAGCCTGTTCCACGCCTTTCCCAATCTTTTGTCAGGTCCGGAGCAAGAGGATATCCGACGACAAAGATTCCCGGTCCTACGATCAGGCCAGACGAAGAGTTCTTCAGGAAGTTCGAGGACCTATTCACGGATGTATGTATGCTCGAGGATGGTGAAGGATCCAGTCATGCCGAGATACAATTTGTGGGACCAAAGGCAAAACTGAATAACTGGAAGGCTACTCCTCTCCCTGTCCGGAAGGAGTCTTGGTAGTTTGTCTTGGATTGTTTTTCTTTCGAAGTTTTGTGTTGGGGGTTTGTCCCCGGAGTAAAATCCCGTTGTTTTTAGTTCATTTCTGATTTAAGTTTGCAGTTTGTTTTCCCTTTGTACAATTCCCATTAATGAAATTTGGTTCCCTTCGTGTCTAATTTTGTTTATTTTTTCCTTCTTTTTACTTTTCTGAACAACCTTCTTTCAACTGATCTTAATGATATGGCGTGCTTAAAGATTAATCAACCCAGTCTAGAAAGTCAATCGGGTTTGGAAATAATAACGCATGAAATAAGAAGTGACGAGAGTGAGTCCGAGTACGGCGATGATGAAGCCGTAGAAGAAATCGGTGAAGAATTAAGTCACTTCGAGGAAAAACCCAAACCGAACTTAAATGATACTGAGGCCGTTAATCTAGGGAATGCGGATGACGTCAAAGAAACCCGAATAAGTGTCCATATTGAACCCAATCTGAGAGAAGAGTTGATCAAAACACTCATGGAGTTTAAAGACATTTTCGCATGGTCGTACGACGACATGCCGGGACTCAGCACTGATCTAGTGGTTCATAAATTACCCACTGATCCGGCATATCCTCCCGTCAAGCAGAAACTGCGGAAATTCAAGACGGAGATGAGTGTAAAGATCAAAGAGGAAGTAACCAAGCAGTTGCAGGCGAAAGTCATTCGCGTCACCCGATACCCTGAATGGTTGGCTAATGTAGTACCGGTGCCAAAGAAAGACGGAAAGATCAGAGTATGTGTGGACTATCGCAACCTCAACAAGGCGAGTCCTAAGGATAATTTCCCGCTTCCCAATATCCATATCCCGATTGATAATTGCGCCGGACGCGAAATCGGATCCTTTGTGGACTGTTATGCGGGATATCATCAGATTTTGATGGATGAAGAGGACGCAGAAAAGACGGCTTTTATCACACCGTGGGGAACTTATTGCTACCGAGTGATGCCGTTTGGTTTGAAGAACGCAGGGGCAACATATATGAGGGCGATGACTACGGTATTCCATGACATGATACACAAGGAAATTGAGGTGTACGTGGATGATGTGATCATAAAATCTAGGCGTCAAGAAGACCATGTTGCCGACCTCAGGAAGTTCTTTCAAAGACTTCGAAGGTACGACATCGAGCTCAATCCGGCCAAATGCGCATTCGGAGTTCCATCAGGAAAGTTGCTAGGATTCATCGTCAGCCGACGGGGCATTGAGTTGGACCCATCCAAAATCAAGTCCATTCAAGAGCTACCCCCGCCAAAGAATAAAACAGAGGTAATGAGTCTGTTGGGAAGGTTGAATTACATCAGTAGGTTTATTGCCCAGCTTACGGCAACTCGTGAACCCATATTCCGCCTATTGAAGAAAGACGCCGCGATAGAATGGACGGCAGAATGTCAGGAAGCGTTTGACCGGATCAAAGGGTATCTGTCAAATCCACCCGTACTAGTTCCGCCTGAGCCAGGTAGACCCCTGATTCTTTATCTGACGGTCTTGGAGAATTCGTTCGGCTGCGTGCTGGGGCAGCATGATCTTACTGGCAGGAAGGAACGGGCCATTTACTACCTCAGTAAGAAATTCACAGTCCACGAGGTCAAGTACGCTCATCTAGAAAAGACATGTTGCGCCCTGACTTGGGTAGCCCAAAAGCTGAAACACTATTTGTCTTCTTACACCACTTACCTCATTTCGCGTTTGGATCCGTTGAAGTATATTTTCCAGAAACCCATGCCTACAGGGAGGTTAGCAAAATGGCAAATATTACTCACGGAGTTTGACATCATATACGTGACAAGGACGGCTATGAAAGCTCAAGCCCTGGCCGATCATTTAGCTGAAAATCCTGTTGATGACGAATACGAACCTTTGAGGACGTATTTTCCGGACGAAGAAGTATTGCAAATTGAGGGGTTAGAACTAACCAAGGATCCAGGGTGGAAGCTCTTCTTCGACGGAGCGGCGAACGCAAAAGGAGTCGGAGTAGGGGCTGTGCTCATATCTGAAACAGGACATCATTATCCTGTTATTGCTCAACTGCGCTTTCACTGTACCAATAATATGGCTGAGTACGAGGCATGTATCTTGGGGTTGCGATTAGCGGTGGACATGGATGTACAGGACGTCTTGGTCTTGGGGGACTCGGACCTTATGGTACATCAGATTCAGGGAGAATGGGAAACCAGAGATTTAAAGCTTATCCCATATCGTCAGTGTTTGCATGATTTGACCAAACGCTTTCGATCGGTAGAATTCAGGCACATCCCGAGGATGCATAATGAGGTTGCCGACGCTCTAGCTACTTTAGCGTCGATGCTACATCACCCGGACAAGGTTCGTGTCGATCCATTACATATCCAGATCCGGAACCAACATGCTTATTGTAATGTGATAGAAGAAGAGGTGGATGGTGAGCCGTGGTTTCATGATGTCAAGGAATACCTCAGGTTAGGAGTATACCCAGAACAAGCAACTGGAGATCAAAAGCGAGCTATTCGGCGGTTGGCGAACGGATTTTTCCTTAGTGGAGGGGTGCTGTACAAAAGAACCCCGGATTTGGGATTGTTGAGATGTATAGATGCGAGTCAAGCCACAACAGTGATGACGGATATACACTCGGGAGTTTGCGGACCACACATGAGCGGATACGTATTGGCAAAGAAGATTCTTCGAGCAGGATATTACTGGCTCACGATGGAGCGTGATTGTATAAGTTTCGTGCGAAGATGCCATCAGTGTCAGATACACGGAGATTTGATTCATTCTCCGCCGACTGAATTGCATACAATGTCGGCACCATGGCCGTTTGTCGCATGGGGTATGGATGTTATTGGACCTATTGAGCCTGCGGCTTCCAATGGTCACAGGTTCATTCCGGTAACGATTGATTATTTTACCAAGTGGGTGGAGGCCAAAACATTCAAATCAGTGACCAAGAAGGCGGTGGTGGACTTCGTACACTCCCACATCATTTGTAGGTTTGGAATTCCAAAGATGATCATTACGGATAACGGTGCAAATCTTAACAGTGGATTGATGAAAGAGGTATGTCAACAGTTCAAGATTACACACCGAAATTCCACACCGTATCGCCCAAAAGCAAATGGTGCGGTCGAGGCAGCAAACAAGAACATAAAGAAGATATTGAGGAAGATGGTAGAAGGGTCTAGGCAGTGGCATGAAAAGTTACCATTTGCGCTGTTGGGTTATCGCACTACCGTCCGGACTTCGATAGGTGCAACTCCTTACTTGTTGGTATACGGGACTGAAGCAGTAATACCCGCAGAAGTTGAAATCCCATCCCTCCGAATTGTCGCTGAAGCTGAGATTGATGACGATGAGTGGGTCAAAACCCGATTGGAGCAATTGAGCTTGATCGATGAAAAGAGATTGACAGCAGTATGTCACGGCCAATTGTATCAAAAGAGAATGGCGAGAGCATATAACAAGAAGGTACGTCCCGGGAGATTTGAAGTGGGACAGCATGTGCTGAAGAGAGTTCTACCCCATCAGGCCGAAGCGAAAGGCAAGTTCGCTCCAAATTGGCAGGGACCTTTTGTGGTGACTAGAGTATTATCCAACGGCGCTCTATGTCGGACTGATGTCGAGGGAAGATGCACCGATATGGCTATCAATTCTGACGCAGTTAAGAGATATTATGTGTAATTCTTTAATGCATTTGTCAACGTTTGGTTTCGTTTGTGTGTATTTGGCATTTTTCGGAGAATGAAATGACGGAGGCAATTTTTCTACTACCCAAACACTTTAACCTTTGTTTCCCCCTTTGAGCCTTAATTATTCTTTCATATACCCTCTTTCGGAATTATCAAGGAAGGTGTGTAACAGAATAGAAAAGAAACAAAAAGTAATACAAGAAAAAGTGAACTACGTTCGACCTGATTCCTCAAGAAGGATACGTAGGCGCCACGCGGCTCGGTCATAATAAAATAAAAATCAAAAAATCCCCCAAGCAACAAAACTGGGGCAGAAGTCATTGTTTCGTTGGAAAGATAGTGTGGATTCCGAAAGTTGTAATAAGCTAACCGTTGAGGCTAAACCCCTTTCTTCGGCCTCACGCGCAGAAACCATATTAAGAACCAGAAAGACCTCTCGATCAGTGTTTGAGAAGCGCCAAGTCATGTGAACGAAAGCCAAGAGTGACATCCAGACCCTCGATTGAATCCAGGATGCACAAGCCGAAAAGGGATAACGCTCTAGAAGGAATCTCAAGGGTGATACCCCGCCACAGGGAAAGAAAGCGTAAATGAGAGAGTCTTAACGGTGAAAACCCTCGAGGGCACCTTAAGGCGAAGGAAGTTGAGAGAAATAAAATAAGAGAGTCTTACGGTGAAAACCTTTACGGGCACCTTAAGGCGACGGGAGATAGAGAGAAATGAGAGAATCTCATTAGTGAAAACCCTTTGAAGGGCAATGTGAGGTGACAGGACGAGATGGTTACAAGATGTCTGCATGAGACAAGGTTTGGACATCCGTTTACCTCTAGCGGAACGCGGTATCAGAAAGTGATTGACATAAATAGACTGGGTAGTTTAATCTCAAAGGCGCGGCATAACCATTGGATCAGGCACACATTCAGATAAGTTTTCCTATTTTTGAGTTCAGAAAAGTTTTTCTCTTCTTTTGTCATTTGCGGTCAGTATTCTTTTCTTTTCTTTCATTTTCGAAAATTGATTTTTTCAAAGCTTACTACCAAGTCTCCCAAAGCAGTGTATTGAAAGTGAATAGGCATGAAACGAGGCAATAAGACAGAAGTCGTTACGATAGCAAGATTGGGATGACAGGCTGAGTGGAAGGTTCGCAAGAATTATGGAGTATGATGGACACATGTGGCACGTCCGAAAGATGATTTCACGCAACAGATCACCGGCTAAAAAGAGTCGGATCAAACCAAAGATTGGAATAAAAGGAAAGATGAGAGGTCGTTCGTGGAAGGAGCATCGTCCCCAGCAAGCGTCAACGTCGCCCTCAAAGTTCGAGAGAGGCCAAGCAGCTGAAAGAGAAAAGAAAATGGCCCCAACAAGAGTGGCACGACCACTCGCCGCATTTTGAAACTAACAATTTTTCTTTGATTTAGAAGCAGGAAAAGAGGGTTCATTGGCAGAAAAGCATACCGTCCAGAAGATTATCAAACTGGGGCAGAAAATTTTCTCCTGTTGCGAAAATTTTCTTGAAAGCCAAGACTCAGAGGGTAAGGGCAGAAAGCAACACCAGATTTCGGGAAATACCAGCTCCGAGCAGAATAGTTTTGAGAAAGGCCAGACGAAACGATGGGATGATCTTTGAGCCTGGTATCATCCCCAGCAGTTGATGGAAAAATGGAACAATGGATTCGAGATTCCCCCAGCAGTATTACATCCCGTAATTTGCTCGAGGAGGCAAGAGCGTGAGTCCCAGAGGAGGCATGGGAAGAAGGAAGAGAATGAGGGGTGAAGGAAACAAAGAATACTTCCTCAGGCAACATCATCCCCAGCAGGCGAGTAAACAGTTCCAAAAATATCCCCAGCAGCCAGAAGAAAAAGTAATACGACCCAGGGGAAGGAAATTCCAAGACGGGATAATTCAGAAGAGAAGGTGGTCCGAGAGGCAATGCGGGAAGAAGAAAATGGTACAAGAGGCAAAGGAAGGTAATCAAGATAGGATGAAATCAGTGAGTTGTAATTGAAGTCAGGGAGCCCGCCTGGAGAATGGAGTGGCAATTTTATTTTTGAAGTAGTAGTTGAAGTCAGGGAGCCCGCCTGGAGAATGGAGTGGCGATTTTATTTTTGAAGTTATAATTGAAGTCAGGGAGCCCGCCTGGAGAACGGAGTGGCGATTTAATTTTGAAGTAGTAGTTGAAGTCAGGGAGCCCGCCTGGAGAATGGAGTGGCGATTTTATTTTTTGAAGTTATAGTTGAAGTCAGGGAGCCCGCCTGGAGAACGGAGTGGCGATTTTATTTTGAAGTAGTAGTTGAAGTCAGGGAGCCCGCCTGGAGAATGGAGTGGCGATTTTATTTTGAAGTTGTAGTTGAAGTCAGGGAGCCCGCCTGGAGAACGGAGTGGCGATTTAATTTTGAAGTAGTAGTTGAAGTCAGGGAGCCCGCCTGAAGAATGGAGTGGCGATTTTATTTTTGAAGTTATAGTTGAAGTCGGGGAGCCCGCCTGAAGAATGGAGTGGCGAATTATTTTGAAGTTGTAGTTGAAGTCAGGGAGCCCGCCTGAAGAATGGAGTGGCGATTTTATTTTTGAAGTTATAGTTGAAGTCAGGGAGCCCGCCTGAAGAATGGAGTGGCGATTTTATTTTTGAAGTTATAGTTGAAGTCGGGGAGCCCGCCTGAAGAATGGAGTGGCGAATTAATTTTGAAGTAGTAGTTGAAGTCAGGGAGCCCACCTGGAGAATGGAGTGGCGATTTTATTTTGAAGTAGTAGTTGAAGTCAGGGAGCCCGCCTGGAGAACGGAGTGGCGATTTTATTTTGAAGTAGTGGTTGAAGTCAGGGAGCCCGCCTGGAGAATGGAGTGGCGATCTATTTTAATTTGGTTGAGGAAAGCGGTTGAATGTAACAGAAATCTCCGGCATGAATCCAAGTTCATGAGCAGAGGGAGGCAACAAGGATCAGAACAGATAGATTTAGATTACGAAGGAGAATAGTTCAGAGATCATAAAGAAGGAAACAATGGTCGGAGTTCGGCAATCAAGATAGGCATGAATCCAAGTTCGAAAGAAGAGACGAAGCATCAGAAGGAACGCCAAGTCAGACAAGATGGCAAGGAGCGCGACAAGATCAAGTTAAAAAGGATAGATAAGAACTTGTAGTATCGTAACTTAGTCTAGCTTCTTGCTTTTGTTGCTTAGCGCGGTGTAACAAGGAAATCAGCTAAGCAGTGGTAACAGCAGTAACAGCGGCAACAGCAGTAACAGCGAGATCGCAACAGTCATGGTAGTCCCAGCTACCAGAATTTCCCGAACATTGACCTGATTCCCTTTTAGCCAGGGATATGTAGGAGACCTTTTGAAGCAAAGGTTCGGTCAAACTTTTCCAAAAAATGCTTCATATGGAGTGCTTGAACGGGCAAAAATCGCTCGTATCCGCTCACTTATCTTTGCACGAAAAACTCTTCATGTTTCCGCGCAAAGAGGGGCAGCTGTGAGCACGTGATTTTTACCTCACACGAATTACTCCCAAAATGTCAAAAAATAAAAGAGTTTTTGTTTGGTTGTAATGCTTGGGGATCACATGTTCTTTTCCTTATCGCTTGCATTTGTGGGTCCGCGTCCGTTTTGCTTAAGTTAACAATCGAAATACATATACCAAATGTGTCGCATCTATATTTGCAGGGTTAGTTCCGCACCTAGAAATAGTGTTATTTTTTGCAAAAATGAAAAAAAGAGTCATTTAATGAACAATTTGGTAGTTAATTGTGTTAATTGTTACTAAAAATTAATTATAGGTGCTACAAGTCGATTTGTTTATATATATATATATATATATATATATATATATGTATGTATATATGTAAGAAGATCAGATCTGGGCCAAAAACTTAGTCTAAAAACCAGGCCCAAACGAATCACCTCTGATCCAGCCCAACCCGTCCTCGATCGTGGCCGTTCATTTCGAATTGATCCTAGGGCCACGATCTCTCTTATCAACCCGTTCAAGAAGCACTGATCTAGGCCGTTCAATTCAGTGGATCTAACGGCCAGTGCTTCATCCCCCAACCCGTTGGGCAACCCGACCCAATCAACCCCCAGACAACCCGGCTCCCACAAACGACCAAACGGTATCGTTTGGATTAATGAAACGATCCAGGCCGTTGATCTCATTTGATCAAACGGCCAGGATTAGATCCCAGCCCCACCATATATACTAAAAAAACTACCCAGCCCCCCCTTAGCCAGACCCCTCCTCCATCGTCTCTCTCAGAGACAAGCCAAGCCCCACCTTCCCCCACCGCACTCCGCCGGCCGGAAATCGTCTCCGCCGGCGGAAGTAGGCCAAACCAACCCAAATTAACACCGTAGACTCTCCCAAGCCCCCTCTACATGGATCCGTTAGTCGTTAGTCTCGAATGTAGCTCGAACGTCTCGAATATTCGTTCGAAGTTCGCCGGAACTTGAACGTCTACCCCAAACTGCCTCCAATTCACACCATTGACTCCCCACACCTCCCTCATACCCCCACTAACCTTGGTTCAACTCGAATCTAGCCGGAGTTGGAAAAACCCCAAATCCCACTCACATGAACCCTAGAAATCCAAAACGGGTTCTCCGTTCAAATTGATTAGAGATTGAGGTCTAATGGACCTTAATCTAGGTGTTCTCAACCGAGAACACCCCGATTAAGGCCCATTTTGGCTTCAATAGTTCAAGTCCGAGGTCGATCCTGAGCCACTGTTGATTTCGGAGGTATTCTTTCCTCTTTCCCTTCTCCTAGTCTCATCTAGTCCTATGTGGTATTCATTTATGTGATATTTCTTTTAGCTTTCCAATTTCTTTTAAACTTGCTGTTCTACTCTTCAAGACCTCTTATTTGGTCGATTCCTTCTATTTTCTTTAATTAAAATGAATGGTATGTTTAGTCTGATTAAGGTCGTCAAGCCATTAGTTCATATCTGTTGGCCCCTGAGTCTGCCTGGAATCCTGAATCACTGATTTGTTTGGCTCTTATTTGTTCTTGATTATATGTGTTGTAATCGATTAGGCGAACATCGTCGATTAGTTATATGGGTCTGTTGGTTAGAACACTGGATAATGATTAACACTGTTAAGACTGATCCAAGCCACTGTTTGGTTTAACAGATTCTTCTTTTTGAATTGTCTATGATGTTGGGATATAGCTGTTAGTAATTTGGATCAGAATGTTAGCATCTTAGGATTTAAAAAATACCTTACCCATGAAATGAACTAGTGGAACCTGCTGTACAGCAGGGCACCACCAGTTCCTGCAGTCCTTGGATTAAAATAACAAGACCCATACCTAGACATTTTAAGTGGCTAGGACAGAACAGAATATGGGTTGGCCAGTGCTTAAAAACTAGTTGTTTAATGGTTTAGGACAGAGGGGGAGATGGGCTGGTCAGGATTTTAATATAGATTGGCCAGGTGAGGGAGGGGGTATAAAAAGAGGAAGGGAAACAGAATTGAGGGGGACAAAAAAAAACACTCTGGATAGACATACACACACTGTAAGGATTCGAATATACACACAGACACTCTGGGAAACTGGACAGACACAAATACAAAAGGATATAGATAGAGAGATTTGGGAGTTTCTTAAAGATAGAGATAGGCTTGATATACACACACATATAGGAGAGTTTGAGAGGGTCTAAGGAGACACATAATATTGAGAAGCAAATCAGAGAAAGAGTTGAAAATCAGAAGCACAGTCAGGTTTCCAGTAGTGTATCTGGTTGGTTTTTGATTGGTTGCTGGTTTTCAATTGGTCCGTTTTTGGGGTCAGCTGTGGGTGGTTATGATGCTGTAGATCATTGGTTTTCATTTTGAGCCCTTTGGAGGTTGTGCTGGTTGTGTTTTAGCTATTCCATTGCTGTTGCTGACGTTACATTGCTGCTGACCTTTCTCTCATCTTCTTGTATTACCATCTCCAGGTACACATCCCTGCCAATGAGAACTCTATTGAATGAAAAAAGTACATTTCTATTCAAAAAATGAAGATGTAATGAAATTGCTGAATGAAAAATGAAGTCAAGTGTTGAACCACCTCTGTTTTTCTTTGTATTTTTATCTTATTCTTTTCGTTTATAGTTTAGTGTAGTTTGATTTGAATTTTACTTAGTGTAATATGTATAAGTAGATAAAAACACAACAAAAACAATGTAATAGCTAGTGATAGTAGTAGTATAGTAGTAGTAGTAAGCAGTAGATCATCTAGTTAAAGTAGATAAAACTCACTAAATAGGCTAAATAACCACAGATTGAATTGAATATGGCTTTCACAGTAGAAATATTGAATGACTCACATGGCAAACCGGATCTGGGATTCAATAATCTCGATTAGTTTGGGTTAAAAGAGAAACAGGTAAAACTTGAGGTAATAATTTGATTAAGATTGGCCTGTGAATATCAAATACGCTTGACTCATATCAATATGAGTAGTTAATCACATACCTGAATTTGTTTAAAAAGAAGAATGGTAACAGAGGTATGAAGTAATTCGCAATTGGTTTGGGGATGTTGAATAAGTATAAGTTAAGGTGAATCCAGTAGAATAATCATGTATAGGCATCACTGAATCACTCGGATTTGGATACTCGGGTCCCCTTGAAATAAGCAGTCAGGTTGTTTAAGTCATGTTTTCATATGATTAAATCATCGGGTATTAATTGTTAGTTAAATAATTTTCCATTTCTTGGTATGTCGGCCTTTTAGGAAAAATAGGAGCATAGAAGTAGTTGGCTTTCATAAGCATTTAGTTATTATAGCTCAAGGTTAACGAATCATATTGTATAATGATTTTCGTCTTCTGACAAATAAATAAAAAATGATTTGATTTCATTCCTAATTCCGAGTACTTGTTTCTTTTATATGAATTCTGCGTTATACTTTCGTTATTACAATTTGGTTTGGGCCCTATGTGTAACGCGGGCCTGGAATGCTTAGTACTAGAAATACGATCAAGGAAAAAACAATATAGAAAATATAGTATACATTAAGATTGAACTTTTAAAATTAGATTGGGACGAGCCTCGCCCGACATTAAACAAGCGGGGCCCCCATTTAGTAACAAGATAATAAAGTAGACTCGGGAAAGCTAATAGCGAATTCCATAGCTTTTCCTAAAAAACTTAAAAGCCGATAGACGTTGTTTAGGGCACGATTTAATGTACTTTCCTTTGAACGAGTGTGCACTCGGTGCGACTCAAATCTAAATCTCGACGAAACTGAAATACATTAGAGTCGCAGGCGCACTGGTTACGGTGCGGCTCGAAATGTGTTTTCGTAACGTCGCAATTCTTCAAAAAAAAATAAGAGCGGAGCATTAAAAGCACATAGTTAAAATATATAAAAGAACCAGATAGAAACATAAATTGAGCGACCGTGCTAAAACCACGGAATCCGGGAGTGCCTAACACCTTCTCCCGGGTTAACAGAATTCCTTATCCAGATTTCTAGTTTCGCAGACTGTATTACAGAGTCATAAATTTCCTCGGTTCGGGACTAAACCGGTGACTTGGGACACCATTATTTTTCCAAGTGGCGACTCTGAATTTAATAAATTGATCCCGTCTCGATTGTCCTTTAATTGGAAAAACTCCCTCGTGCCCTCGCGGTGCGGTAAAAAGGAGGTGTGACAGGTAGATGATCTTGATCAAGATAAGGTCCCTATTTTACCTCAAGCTCCACGTAGAGGCCGTAAGGCTAATGAAAATGACAACAATAGTATCCCAGACCCTCCTTCGCCACCACCAAGATTGGCTCCAAGAGTCCTCCCAAATCAAGGATATGCAAGTGCCATCATTCCACCCCGAATACGGGCGGGGAACATTCAAATCACAAATGTCATGTTGAACTTGCTTGAGAAACGATGGTATTTTATGGGCGCCTCTAATCAAAATGCCTACAAGCACTTGAAGGGGTTCGTAGTTACATGCTAGAGTAGCAAGCAAACAAATGTGTCCGATGATGTATTGAGATTGAGGTTTTTCCCATTTTTTCTTCGGGGTAAAGCATTGGATTGGTTAGAAAGGCTCCCCAATCATTCTATCACAATGTTGGATGAATTGGTGGACAAGTATATTTGCAAGTTTTTTTCTCCGAGTTACATGCTTCGGGATGAAATTTTGGCTTTCAAGCAAGAGCCAATGGAACCCTTGCATGAAATATGGGGGAGATTTAGAACAACGGCGAAACAGTGCCCAAATAATGATATGACAGATGTGATGATTCAACAAACCTTTTATCAGGGCATCAATACTACCAATCAATGCATTGTGAACCAATTGGCCGGAGGCAACTCTTTGAAGCTTCCTTACAATGAAGCTTGTGATGTTTTGGATGAAATGGAAGACACTTCTTCGGCATGACAAAGCCAATAAAATGTGCCCTAAGGTGACCCCATGGTCATCCATTTGCATAAGGAGTTGCATGACTATGGTCAAGCTATTACCGAGCTCACTACGACTATGAATCAATTGGAGAAGGCGCAACTGCAACAAGTCCAAAATCCTTTGATTACTTTTTGGTGCTTATTTTTGCTTTAGTTGGCATTGGGGACAATGCCAGCTTTTATTTGAGGGGTGTGCCCTATTTATCCCTAGATGATTATATATATAGATACTGATTTAGTTTATGCTTTCTTTGATTTTCAGTTGGTCTGTATATTATCCTACGTTTAGCTACTTCCATCGTACTTTTTATCTTTCCTTTGGTCTGTATATAAAGTTACATTATTGTATATATTCATCCCCCATTGTATATTCTAAATTCCTATTTTAAATATTCATTGTATTTTCTATTTTCATAAAAAAAATCATTTTTTTGCTTCACAAATAGGCTCATAGCCTTTTGTTTCATTTTTGGAGCTTCCAATAAGCCCTTGGTTTTCTTAATGCTACGGTGCTTTCCAAGGGTGGAGTATTGTGTGAACTGGGTGGCTCTTCCCAATGATAGATGGCATGACAACTTTCTTAAGGGATTGAGTCCGTTTTTGTTTTCTTTTGTTTTTGGTAGTTTATAGTTAATGGTACCTCAAGCAAAGCTTCACTTGGGCCTAGCACATTTGCCTTTGATCCCATTGTCAAAGACAAAATGTTATGTTTAGGATAGTGAAAGTTGTGGCCTTAAGACTCTTGCATTGGCCAATAATCATCAAGTGGTTTTTCGGGACCATTTTGTGCTCAAATCATATCTAAGGTCGTTGTGGGCCCTCGACCCGATGTCTTTAGCAATCCTCTAGTGCGTGTGGTGAGAATTTGAATTGCGAGTCCAAGTCCCGAGCCATTGGTCTAGAAATAAACCTGAATATTTGTTTAGGTGAAATCCTAAGTGGAAGTTGACTTGACAAGTGATTATAGACTCTCCTTGACCCAAAATGACATTTTGAACAAATCCATAGCCTACCAATGATATGATCCCTAGTTAACCTTTTTTAGCCTTAGACCTTCTTCATCCAAGAACAATGTTACAAGCCTTTACCCATTCTAAAATATACCTTCTCTTGGCACCCGTTCTTTTCTTGAGCACATGGCAAAAATGTAAGTTCTGGGGGCGAGACGAGGATGACAAAAAAGTGGTATAAGGAACAAAAATGAAGAAAAGGAAAGGCAATGAAAAAGAAAGGAAATCAAAAGACAAAAAGAATGCTCAATGTGAAAAAGAATAAAAATGGATTCAAGAAAAGTAAAGAAAGATAGGCGTGGAGAGCTGAAAAGGAGAAAAGAATTAAAATGCATAAGAAAAAGTGACAATGTGTCTCTCTAACCCCTTAGAAAGAAGTGAAGTGACTCAAAGAGTCAAGAGATTTGTGCCAAATGAATCAAAAGAAGTGTGTAAGGGAAGATTGAACCCACTTGAACAAAAACATGTCCTACCCTTACTCGAAAGCCTTCACATTGACTCCACAAAAGCCTTATATGATCTTGAGTTGAATGATGCTTGCATTAGTGGATACTTACATGAGGGTCAAGCATATGGTACCTAGATCCGGACTTGTGACCTTTTTCTTGAGAGAGATGAGTGAATTACCATTAACCTCGATTTGTGTGTCAATACTCTAAAAGGTGAGGTTTGCTTAGAAAAGTTGAGAATGTGTGATTATGGGTTCCACGGCGACCAAAGCAATTAAGAGAGTTCTTTGATGTAATGAGTCAACTCTTGATGCTCTTGTGTCACACTTGATCCATAGTTTTTCAAAAGTTAAAAGTTGTTAATGATTCATTTGTATTGAGGGAAATTGTTAGTCCCAATTGATGCTTGTAGAAGATACTTTATGACAGCTTAAAATACTTGGATTTTCCCTTAAGGGGTGGGTCTTACTTTGTTTGCTTGAGGACAAGCAAAAGCTTAAGTTTGGGGAAGTTGATAACTAGGGATTTTACCATGTTTTATACTCATTTTTGCTTACGCTTTGGTTATAAATTGCTACAAAATAATCCCAAAAGGCTCATAAGTGTGCTTGATTGCAGGTTTGATCGACAAAATGATGAAATGTCAAGGATCGGCTCAAAAGGGAGTGAAACCTACTCAAGTATCATATACAAGGCAAACTAAAGGGAAAAAGGCCTAGTGCGGCTGCATACGACTTTGTGTGGTCCGCACTAGGTAGATTTGTAGAGTGTGCTTTAAGGAAAAACACCCAGTGTGGTCGCAGTCCATTATGTATGGTTTGTATTAGGTAGATTCAGATTTGGCGAAATCAGGCTTCAGTCAATGCGACAGCACGACCATTTTGTGAGGGCGTAGTAGAGATTTAGAGAGTTAAAATTGCCAGATTCCTAGCCTTTGCAGTCCGCACTCATCTTTGTGCGAAATGCGCTAGCTGCCTCCTCGGCCGTGGTCTATTCTGCGCGGTTCGCGGACCCCAACTTCAGAGATCCAAGTTTTGAAATCCAAGAGCTTTGTGCGGCCGCGGTCCATTTTGTGCGGCCCGCACTAATCCCGTAGGAGTATTTTTGTCCAATTTTTCCAGCTCAGTATAAATAGAACATTTTAACATTTTTAGGTCATTTGTTATCTTCAAAATATAGTTGTGCTCGTGAGAACACCTTTTGTAGCCATTTTTGGCATCTTAGCTTCAAATTAACGATAGATTCTTGTAATTTAATTTAGCATTTAGTTATTATGTCTTGTTCTTCATCTACTTCTTCATTTTCTTGTTCAAGCATGAGTAGCTAAATCCATTAGCAAAGGTTGTGGCTCAACCCTAGTGTGGGTAATTGATGGGTGTTGCCATCTAGGGTTAGATTAACTATGGGTGTTTGCTATTTGGGTTGATTTTATGTTTTAATCTATGAATTGGTGGTTGCAAACACTGATTTGTGCTTTGTGGATTTGATTCCTCTTGAAAAAGAGAGTTTAAGTCTCCAAAATTAACCCAACAAGGAATTGGAATGGACTCATGAGAAATGGGTGTACCCAATAAATGAGAAAAATACAAGGACACATAAGAAAAGGTGGAAGCATGATCAAATAATATAGAGGCATTTCTACGGTAGACTGAAACAATACATGTAATAACAGTATCGGAAGCAGTAGCATCAATTCTTCTCGGAATAGCACAGAAACGGGCCTGACCGTCCACTGATTGACCTCCCCCTCTGAGGCAGCCCCTGGCTGACTGACCTCCACCCCTAGCTGGCTGAGCGGGTGGTGGTAGAGCAACTGGCGCTAAAGCCACAGACTGATCCCTCCACTAGGATGAACTAGAAGCACGACGAGGACACTGCCTTCACATCTGGTCCATCTCGCCATGCTCATAATAACTCCTATGTGTTGGAGAAGGGTATTGAAAGGAACCCCTCGCATCAGAGTGACTAGTAGATGCACTCGGCATAGAAATGCCCTGAACTGATGGAGCATGGGATCAACTCTGAGCTGGAAGGGCGCTGAGCGATGAATGGCCTACTGAGACCCATGATAACCACAGCCTAAAGATGCCCTACGGTGAGCTGACTGAGCAGGCCTGAATGAATGGCCTCTACCATGCTGAAACTAGCCCCTCGAATGAGCACCACTATAACTGCCAGATCCTCGAGGCCTCTTGGTCTCCCTCTCCTCTCACTCCTGTAGGCAAACCGACTCAATATCATGGGCGATATCATCCACCTCCTCAAACGTAGCATCGGATACCCTCTCTCGGGTCATAAGAACATGGAGCTGATAAATAAGACCATCAACAAATCTCCTAACCCTCTCTCGATCTGTCTGAACTAACCAGATGGTATGACGAGCCAACTTAGAAAACCTCGAATCATACTGCGACATAGTCATCTCCCCCTATCGCAACCACTCGAACTATCTACGCAGTTGCTCTCTGCTAGACTGCGGCACATACTTCTCCAAGAAGAGAACGGAGAACTGCTTCCAAATAAGGGGTGCTGCACCAACAGGCCTACGCCTCTCACACGCCTCCCACCAAGTGAAGTCAACCCTAGAAAACTGAAAGGTGGTAAATGTCACACCACTAGTCTCAAGAATCCCTGTTGTACGAAGCATCTGTTGGCACTTATCTAAGAAAACTTGGGCATCCTCGCCTCTGCACCACTGAATGTCGGAGGTTGGAGTCTAGCAAAGCTCTCAAGTCGACATTGCTGATCATCCGGCATAACTGACACCACAAATTCTTGAGTTGGTGTAACCGCTGGACTGGAGGTGCCTCCGATGTTTGGAGCCCCTGCACAACCTGATCTGGTGTACAAGCAACGGGGGTATAGATCTCTCCCCCTCATCCGTGAAGTAGTTATAGTCGCAGTAGCTAAAACCGCCTGAGCCAAATCGGTACACACCGACAAAATCTGAGCTAAAGCCTCTTGAAGGCCTGGAATCACAATAAGCACAGCTGGTGCCTAAACTGGTGTTCCTGGAGCATCTATAACTGGAGCCTAATCCGGAGCTGGGGCAGGTGGAGGATCAACAGGTATTGTCCTTGCTGCTTTGCCTCTGCCACAACCACGAGTGCGTCCACAGCCTCTTGTGGCTTCAGCTGGTGGCAGTGGTAGTCGTCTACCTCGTATAGTAGCTCGTGTCCTCACTATCTGTGAGAGAATAGAATAACAAAATTTTAGCACTCGGATCAACAAGTTCGCACGACAAGAATTTCAAGAATATAAAGTTTTTCCTAAAGGTTCTACAGCCTCTTGAGGATAAATACAAATGTCTCTGTACCGATCCGTGAGACTCTACTAAACCTGCTCATGAGTCGCGAGACCTATGTAACCTAGGCTCTAATACCAACTTGTCACGACCTTAACCGTGAACCTGGTCATTGTGGCACCTCTCGTGAAGACAAGGCCGGCCAATTACACAATTCTCAGTTTTAAACAATTAATAGCATAATAATAGTCTAAACATGGGTTCATAACATGGAATAGCAAAAATACAGTTAAACAAATGCGAAAACCATCCCGACACAGCCTAATCGGGGTGTCACAAGTCATGAGCAACTACAAATCCTAATACATCTCTACTAAGTACAGTATCTGATACAGTTGTTTGAAGGACATAGAAAATAACAAGATAACGGAGGCAGGGGGGTTGCGGACGCCAACAGCTACCTTGTAGTCTCTGAAACACTGCCTGAACTGGAAGAATCAACACTCCGGAGTAGGACCAACAGCGCCTGAATCTGCACATATGGTGCAGGGAGTAATGTGAGTACTCCGACCCAGTGATACAAATATAAATAATGATTATAGATAAGAACACATGAAACACAAAGTATTCTATAATGAAGCAGTAAAACATCATTTAAAAACATTAAATCAGCAAAAATTCAGTAAAAACTCCTTTCAACAGGTAAAACAAGTAAATAAAGTAAAGTAATAGACAAAAATTTTCCCCTCGGGCTCAGTATCCACAAATTAGCCCCTCGATCCATATCTCGCTACAGTACCAGCCCCTCGGGCTCAATCTCATCTCATAAACGGGTACTCGCGCTCACTGGTGGTGTACATATACTGTTGGAGGGGTCCCTTACGGCCTAAGAGCAATATCAAGCCACCTCGTGACGTACATATCTCGGGTTCCCGACCATAAATCAGTATCAGTGTTTCCCCACAACTAGGCCATCGGCCTTACTCAGTCAAAAATAGTCACAAGCCCCTCGGGAATTAGTAAAATAGTATTTCTCAGTCCAAAACATCATTTAAAATATCATTTAAATCTCAAAACTAAGTGAAAATGGCTGAGTAGTAAAACAATGAAAAAAACATGACTAAGTTTAATTAACAAGTCAAGATAGTGAGGAAATAGCTATAAAAATCCTCGAAGGGTTCAAATAGTTGGCACGAATCCCAAATATGGCAATCAACCCAAATCGTGATGATAATAAATAAGTTTCAATCAAATACGTGGAAAAATCATTGATCGGGACGGACCAAATCACAATCCCCAATAGTAAATGGCCATATGCTCGTCGTCAAGCACGTGTCTCACTTCAATATAGCACTATGATGTGCAAGTACGGTGTTTCAAACCCTCGGAGCATCATTTACAGTCATTACTCACCTCGAAAGGGCTAAATATCTAGCTCGTGACGCCTTTGCCCCTCGAATCGGCCTCTACATGTGTCGAATCTATCAAAGCAGAATGAATACATCACAATATGCTATGGGAACAAAGCCCAAACAAAAACATTCAAAAAATACCAAAAATCGCAAAATTAGCAAAACCCGAACCCCGTGCCCACTTCTCGAAACTCAGAAATTTTTACATAATGGGTTCCTTATCTCCCCACGAGCCTATGCATATAAAGAACACCAAAATCGAAGTCCAAATGGCCCCTCAAATCCCAAATCAAACATCCAAAATTCCAAGCCTTAGTTCTTCTATTTTTAGTTCAAGTTCCCATGAATTTCTAGGTAGATTTCACAATAGAATCAAGTTTTAAATTCAAAAATCTTTCCTCCAATCGATTCCCTTTGAATCCATCTTTAATCTCCACCAAAAAGATCTCAAAATGATCAACTATGGGTAAAAATAGACCCAAAATCGCGAATGAAATGCCTTAAAACATTCTGCCCAGTTCAACTTTTCCTTTATCGCGATCGCGGCACTACCCTCACGATCACGAAGAAAAATACTTCAAGACCCCAAAAATTACACTAGGCGAACGCGACATATCCTACGCGAATGCGATGCACTTTACACCTAAGCCTACACGATTGCGGATGCCTTCACGCGAACGCGATGAATAAACTGCCTTGGACCCATCTGACACCAATCCTTCTTCGCGATCGCGTACACATACTCACGAACGCAATGAGATCCCTTCACTAGCCCTTCGCGATCACGGCATGGTCTCTAGCGAATGCAAAGCTTACACAACCTAGCCCTTCGCGAACGCGAGCTCCCCTTTGGGAACACGAATGCCAAAATACCTGCAACTGCTGGAATGCTTTTCTGCAATTTCTCAAACTCCAAAATGGTTCGATTGACCACCCGAAACTCACGCGATGCCCCCAGGACCTCAACCAAAGGCACCAACCCATCCTAAAACCTTATTCAAACTTGTTCCAATCATCAAAACATCTCCATCAACATCAAATTACTCACCATATCGGATTCAAGCCTAAGTTTGAAAAAAATTCTGAAATACGCTTTAGCTCAAAAACCCAACCAAACCACGTCCGAATGACCTAAAATCTTGCCCATACATACCAAATGACATAAATATGCTACTGCAACTCTCGAAATTTCATTCCAACCCTCGAATCAAAATCTTACCTACCAACCGGAAATTGCCAAAATATCAACTTCGCCAATTCAAGCATAAATCTACTATGGACCTCCAAAACCAATTTCGATCACGCTCCTAAGTCACAAATCACCTTATGAATCTAAAAGAACCATCAGAACTCACATAAGAACCCTCTAACACATAAATTAATATCCGATTGATTTTTCTAACTTAAGCCTTCTTAAAAGAGGCTAAGTGTCTCAAACCTTAACAAAATCATTCTGGACTCGATCCGACCAACCCGATACAAAACACATATAACAAAGCATAAAGAAGAAGAAATGGGGGAAACGGAGTGGTAACTCATGAAATGACTGGTCGGATCATCAAAATATGTTATTTTCAACAACATCACACGTAACAGTTTCACTAAAATAAACCTACATTAGTACGCTTTTATTATAACTAAGTAGGGATTAAAAAATGTTATGCCCAAGTTTATCCAAGTGTTCAAATTCTTCTTTCAATTTATCTCAAAGTTGTCCTTAGCACATCTCTTGAAGCTTTTCTTCTTGCATCACCTCTCTATATATTTTGTCACTTTGCCCAAATATGCCTTGAGCACATTCTCAGCGTTGACTCAAGGAGTCAAGTCTCACGTCCACTCCCACTCGACGTTGAACTTGCACTCGAGGTATTCTGTCTTAGTCCTGCTCAACTTGAAACCTCTAGACTCAAGGGCCTGTCTCTAAACCTCCAGCCTCTCATTGACACCGCCTTGTGTCTCATCAATCTGAACTATGTCATGAGCAAATAGCATACACCGTGGCACCTCCCATTGAATATGATGAGTTAGTGCATCCATCACCACGGAAAACAGGAATGGGCTTAGCGCAGACCCTTGGTACAACCCCATAACAACCGTAAAATGCTCTAAGTCGCCTCCCATTGTCATAACCCGGGTCTTAGCCCCCTCATGCATGTCTTTAATCACCCTAATGCAAGCAACCGACATGTTATTCGCCTTCATGCATCTCCAAAGAACCTCCCTAGTTACCTTGTTATACGCTTTCTCCAGGCCAATAAACACAATGTGCAGATTTCCACCAACCTCCTAAAAAGGTGGATAGCCTTCGTAGTTGAACGACCCGGCGTGAAACCGAATTTGTTATAAGATACAAACACAGTTATGACTTAGTAACTTGATATCCCTATAGTTGTTACAATTCTGGATATCGGCTTTGTTCACGTACAATGGTACCATTGTGCTCCACAGTACCTAATCCTGATCAAATGTAACGTCTATCACCATGGATTCAATATAGTACTACCCTGTCAACTATGTTCTTTTGTAAAGGATATAGCCCTTCTTGGCCTAGCCTTACTCTGAGAAGTATGAAAAGTGTGAAAATTTTCCCAAAGGGGTCTTAATTATAGTTGGGGCAATTGGGTAGTCGGATATGAACGGGTCGAAAACGAGTAATGCAAAAACAGATAAATTATCCAACCCAACCTATATTGAATAAGGATAGGAAATTCGTTACCCAGTGGATAATATGTATAGATATCTATCGTTTCTTAAATACGATCAGTTTTGAAGAATTCCTAATCCCCCAAAACTTGAGGAACACCAGTTTGAGCCTTCGCAAATGTTAATACGTGGATAATATGAATCTTACTCATATTTGACCACTTTAAAAAAGTTCAATATCCATCCATATTTTAGTGGATAATGTGGATGGATAACTATTTTTTTAAAATCCATTTTTCCACTACTAATTGCAGCTGTTTGGGCCTGGCATATATAAATGCAATTGCCACTATTAGAATCATATGATGGCATTTGCTAACAATTTGGGGATGTTTGCCCAGGGTGGAAGAAGACTTAGGACAGATATGTTGCAGTCCCAGCATCACGGGTTGTGATTGCAGTCATATTCAAGTAGCAGTTGCCTGGATAGAGAACACACGTTGTTACAATTTTAGCTCCTCTTACGTTAGGGAGGATCCTCGACACCACGTTTGGCTACAATTGCAGCAAGTGTGTAGCCTGCGACTGTAGCACTACTATGCATACTTCTTGGTTGTGATCACACAACCCTTTATCCACAGCTTGGGCTGCCTCCCAGTGTTGTGTTGCAACCTTGTTTCGACTGCAGTACAACGTGGATTTTGAAAATGATGCCATTTTCCAGCCTAAGTCCAATCCAAACTCTTCCGTATCATCACTTACTTTGTTTCCCACCATAATTTTGAAAATGAGCGTTTAAATGCCCTTCAAAGTAAGTAAATAGATCCGAAACATATAAATGCAGTTAATCTGGATTGCTATCCCCATATCAAACACACACATTCACAGCCTGCCAATAACTTAAAACCACCCATATTAAGCATTATAAGAACTAAAGACGTGTGAAAGAGCTACATAAAGTAATGCCACGTTACATTCTCCCCCGCTTAAAAAGTTTCATCCTAGAATGTTGAAACAAATCATACTTTGGTGTGGAAGACATGTGGATACGTCGCATGTAACTCTCGGCTAACCAAGTGACTTCTTCAGCAGAATGATTCCTCGCAAAAGAACTTTGATTGAAGCGACTTCTTTAGACCACAACTTGCGAATTTGCTGGTCCACAATGGCTATGAAACTTCTTTGTAGGATTGCTTATTATCCGAGTTGGAATGGGATATCAAGTACCAGGTTAAGCAAGTACTTCCGTAACATAAGAGATATGAGAGAGTGGATGTACAGATTTAACCTCCAACGGCAAAGCACAACTATACTAAACTTACATAATAAAGAAATTACTAATCACAATTTGAGTATTAATATCAATTTAGAACATATAATAGGAATTTGTGGTGAAAAGAAAATTTCCTTTTGATTGTTCATCTAAATAGGTCAATAAGAAGTAAGATACACTCTTTTAAGCATAAGCTCATTCTATCCCAACCTCTTACATGGCAAATGTCCTCGTCAAAAATGATAAGGCTTCCAATGATATACACAAGTTGTGAGCAACAAGATGAGAGATCAATTTGGTCCCCAATCATCCATTTGGACCCGTCGATTCATCAATCTTCAAGAACATATCGATTCCTTCTAGCACCAAATGCAATCCTCTGCATGGCAATACAAAATCATGATATCATTAGAAAGAAATCGGGTGCCAGGGAGGCAGGTACCTGGGTGTTGAGCTATGCAGGAGAAGGTGTTTTCAGGCGGAATGAGGTGAAGCATATTATAGTAGCAAACTGTTCCACTTAACTGAAAATATTTGGGAATATGCTTTCAATCCTGTGAGGAAACGTATGTAAGTAGGCTTCCTTGACCCATTGGTCGGAATTGATCTAATGTTTGGGACTAAATACTCTGCAACCTGTAAAAATAGATGTGTACGCAAAACCTAAGATGAAGCAGGTGAGGACGCGACAGATTTCATATTCATTTTCTAACAACAAATAGAAAATCATCTACTTAAGATATTAAAATCTCACCACATCTGCTGGCTCTGCCAAAACGTTAATGAAGAACTTGGCCTGCATTAAACATAAAACTGTTGTAACTTTTTATTTTCAAAAAGAGTGCTAGACAGACCCTAAATGCAAGAACATAAGTAAGTTTTAATCAGTATGTTACCTGCTTCGTGTTGGAACCAGACATTAAAAGATCAGTCGTGACCATCCCAGGCTGCAATGTGAGTTGAATGTGGGTTCAGATATAACAGGATTGAATGGAGACAAATGATAGAGAAGTAAGAGCAATCACACGTTGGGAGTCCAAATATAAAGAGCCACTTCTAGGATACATAGCAGAATGTAAATCTCATAGCCAGGAAAAAGCGCCCCAAAACAAAACTAAGTATTTGAGGGAAACATTTATGGATCTCAACTAAAGTTACATAGGTCCTCAATCCAACTATGCCATATAGGAAATATACGTTTTTGCAATGCAACGGTTATCTGCCACAAATATGTTATATAAAAAATTAGATCAGTAGGTCCCGTGTGACAAGAAAGTGTCACCGAAACTTAAAGGCAAGATCTATAAAGCGATGGTTAGACCGGCCATATTGTATGGGCCAAGTGTTGGGCAGCCAAAAGTTCTCATATCTAGAAGAAGAAAGTGGCAGAAATGAGGATATTGAGATGCATGTACGGACACACTAGGCTGGATAAGATTAGGAATGAATATATTCAAGAGAAGGTGGGTGTGGCTCCCATGGACGACAAGATGTGGGAAGCGAAGCTTAGATGGTTCGGGCACATGTGGAAGAAAAACCTAAATGCCCCGATTAGGAGGTGAGCGGTTAGCATCGGCAGCTATGAGGAGAGGTAGAGGACAGCCTAATAAGTATTTGGGTGAGGTGATCAGACAGGACATGGCACGACTTCAAATTTTCGAAGACATGGCTCTTGATAGAATGGTGTGGAGGTCGAGCATCAGGGTTGTAGGTTAGGAAGGAGTCGAGCGTCTTTGTACTTTGTACTGGGGGCAAGGCTAGGTTGAAACTTTTTCGTCTTGGGGTGTTAGTGGTTATGTAGTTTCCACACTATTTTTTTTTTCTTTTTCATAGTTCTATGGCATTATTACTGGTTATTGTTATTGCTTTTTCTGGCTCTTACGATGATGATATTATTTTTCTAGCTTTTGTTGTTTTCACTGATCTATTGTGTATTTTCGTCTTCTTGAGCCGATGATATCTCCAGCCCACCGGGGTAGAGGTAAGGTCTGCATACACTCTACCTTCCCAGACCCCACTTGAGAATTTTTACTGGGTTGTTGTTGTTGTTGTTGTTGGCACTTCATCCAATATGCAAAATCAGTAGCTGATAGCTCATATTCTTATATATCTGGAATCTATCATGTCGTCAGCACAAAAGCTTTGATTTGCACCACCATTAAAGACTATCAAGTATCTACAATTTATCATATGCATGTAAAATGCAAACTTTGCAAGCAAATCATCAAGGTGGCAAGAATTATGGTGGAATTATAAGTGTAGTTGCCATGTTCTCAGAATTGTCCCAGGAAAACAAGATTCAGGGTTCTATACTATCACAAGATCAATTTCACATAAATTAGGAAGGGGAGAGCCTTGGCGTAACTGGTAAAGTTGCTGCTATGTGACTAGGAGGTCACGAGATCGAGCCGTGGAAACAGCCCCCTGCGGAAATGCAGGGTAAGGCTGCATAGGACCCAGCCCTTCCCCGGACCCCGCGCACAACGGGAGCTTAGTGCACCGGGCTGCCCTTTTTTTAATTATTTGTTTGTCATCATTAGTATGTTTTAAAAATGATGAATTACATGTAAGATGGAATATTTGTTAGTATTTTCTATCTCAAACTTGACAACATAAGAGATGCTTTATACTCGTCATTTTTAGGAACTTAACATGCTTATCAGAATCACATCAGACAAAAAAACGTGAATATTCAATATATAGCAATAGAAATGAAAATAACACCCAGAAAATAATCATAATAATACAAATAAAAAAGATGAGCAAACTTCTCAATAATCCAAGACACACTATAAGATCACAAAATAAATGAAGTAGGCCATACCGATAGATTATGCACTATAACATTTTTAACATCTTGCATTTCCAATTCTGCCTGCAGCGAAATCAAAAAAATCCATGCTGTGATAATTCATCACGAAATATATCAGAGAGAACAAAGGTGACACCAGATTGCACAATGACATAACTTTTGCAGCTATTCTACTTTTGCTACATAGAGACACATCTAAGAAGAATGAAGGCCAGCCAGCAAGTCTTCCAACTGCAGGTTTAATGTTTTGTGAAATATTGATTTAATACTTCATCTATCAAAATTGTATTTTATGACTTCAAGAATTATGTAATTCCAGTTTTCTGCAAATAATACAGGAAAATAGAAGTATAACCCGTGATTTTTCATGTACTAGTCTTGACCTTTATCCTCTCAGCATTCATTATTTAGGGTGCCAAGCACGTGATGAAAACTTTCAGATTACATGGATAATTGATCATCCTGGAACTCAAAATTAGCAAAATTAATGTGTCTTAATATCAAACCCAACATTAAATGATCCTGCATAGAACTGAACAACCAACAAGCGGAGGGGGGAGTATGCTGAAGGTGTGCCTGATCTAAATGATCTTCCATGGAGTTTGACAATAACCGGGGGAGAAGGGTGAGCGGGTATGTTAAAATTGTTAGACAGGACAAATTTCTTTATTTTAGTTCTCTAACACATCCCCTTATGTACGCGCCTAATTCTTTTTCCTTTCCAAGCACATGGATATATTTTTTGATAGGTAGCGGTGAGACTCGAATCGTCTGCCTATTCTAATACAAAATTTAATAGTGTAAGCTGCCTCATAAAAGCATAAACACTTAGAGAGGGAATGTTTTCATATACATATATAAATATATTTTAGGTTGCAAACTGAGTACATGCCTGCAATGATTTGGTTAAGTGCACAACACTACGTTTTGTCGCTCCATATGCAGCAAATCTGAAGAAGGAAAAGGAAACAAGACCCATCACTGAGAAGAACCGTGAGAAGGGACGCAAGTGAGAAACTAGTTGCATTATTCTCACTAGTGATCTCCCATATGAAGTTGATAGCAATGCACTTTCAAGATATTAAAAATCTACAAGGGATTTCATAAAGAAAGATTAAATCTGAAACAAACAGAAGGGGCACATTCGAAAAACAAAAATGGAGATGGGAGCAGATGACCTAAAGAGAAAACTTGAAGAGACAATCAAGGACATATTGATAATTGTTTAATATTTAAGTATGACACGTTACCAATTTTGTTCCAAAGTATGTTACTTGATCTATTAATGACGCAACATCATGTATTGAAGTTATAACGCTTCTAGCCACCAGTAACTATTTGAAGTCATAACGCTTTTACAATTGGTCAGAGGATGTATCGTGTAGGTGTAGCAGTTCAAGGATTATCATGGAATAGGATCAGTTATGATATTTTGAGTGTCAGGACACAGAAAGTTAAGTTTACTCTAGCAACAACCAAATGCGTCTAACTAAAGAATATTCATTAAGCTGTTTAGATGATTATTGTTTTATCCTTCTTGTCTGAAACAAACTTGAAGTTTGCCTCCCATGAACTTTTTATTAAAATTTAACTTTGGGGCGCTACGGTGAGGTTTCAGAAAACTTGAATCAAAAGCTTTGATTTTTTCCCAGTTCCCTTTGCACTCTTACCCATTTTCTGCTATAAAAGAAAAAAGATGAGGGTGCCAAAAATTGGAACTGAAAAACAAATAATAATCCAATTTCTTCTTCAGTCCCTTTCTAGAAAATCTTTTTATAGCCTCCCTCCCTCCTTCCCTCAGATCATGAAGATAAACGGACTAGCAAAAATTTGCAAAGAAACTGCAACAGATGTGCAGAAGCAGGTCAAATTCCAATTAAATCATCGCATAACACATGCATGTACAGAAGCAATATGTTGCTTGGACTCTCCGAAAATGTCGATGATGGGTGTGTGTTGGATTCTCCAAAGTAGGCATTTTTGGAGGATTTGACACGGGTGTGGCGGCTGTTTTGAAGAATCTGCGCAACAGACTAAAGCAACACATTTAATGGTTCTTAGAAATACTATTCTCGCACGAAGGTTTTCCATAACTTTCTTACCAGCTGACTTTTAACTTGCATAATGGTTGTGCTTGATGAGTTTAAGGTCCAGTTATTAAAGGACCAACTTGATGTTTCCACCAAGAGGTTGGTAAAGTTAAGAAAGAACTCTAGTGTTTCCAATTTCAAAAGCAGGGCAAATTCTTGGTTGATGAACGAATGTCAATGGGAAGCAATTTGTGCACCATGCGAGACATCCAGGTGACATTCCGGGGATATGGAGCAAAATGAGATACTTTTTCTTGATAAGTTATTCACTTCTCAAACCTCCCTTATGAAATTGTTCTAGCACACGGCCCCATCTCTTCTGATACATTATGCATAAGTTGAGTGCCACTAGGAAAGGAATAAAGATACCTGGGGGTTGGTCTTCCATCTGAACCAGCCCCATCAATATTAAAAATATGACCTCCTCGAGGCTGATTCTGCATCAAGTTTATAGCCTAAAATAACAAGTGTTACCAAACAGAGGCTAATCAAAAAAGAGGAATTCAACAACCGAGCAACACAACTTACCTCACGACAACATATCATCAAACCAAGAGTATTTGTAGTGACAACTTGACTGCATGCAAATCGAGTTCATGAACACCTTCAATAAACAAAGATAGGACATAAGTGAAGTGTAAAAGAGCTCACATTAGATCTTCATCAGAAGCTTCTGCCAGGGGTTTGAAGCTATATGCATTTGATCCTGCATTATTGATCTGCATCATGCTCGAGAATTTGTAAGCAACCAACAAAAATTAGAATATCAACATTTCAACATATAAGTTTCTCAATGAATAAAATCTTAACTTTTCTTCTCAAAAGGCTAAACTAAAATACAAAATTACCACCTTGGGGTGGATTGACAAAAAGGTACTTATATATATTACTTCCTTTGTCCCAATTTAACTGATGCACTTTCCGTTTTAGTCTGTCCCAAAAACAAAGATACCTTTTTATATTTAGAAATAATTTTACTTTAAAGTTTTATTTTACCCTTAATGGATATATTTATGACTTGTTTTAAACCACAAGTTTCAAAAATCTTTCTCACTCTTAAACTCCGTGCTCAGTCAAACTACATCACATAAAGGGAGTACAACTTTAAAATACTCACTGCAAAGTTTTCCTCTTTCCTTTTACCAACTCATTTTTACCAGATATTTGATGCGTTAGATTATCCCAATGAAACCATAGTGACTGTGAACATGCGGATATTTGGAGTCCAAAACCAAAATGACTCGAAGTGCTTTAGTAGCCATATCAACTCAAGCAAATTGAGGATCCAGATAAAATACCCATATGTCGATGTATTTAAGCTTTTGCTTCGCAAAGGCAGCTAAGTTCTTCACGTCTTCTCCCTCTTTAACATCACACCTGGTGCCCTGCATATGGATCTGAATTATTAACTAGCATGTGAAGATGAAATAATACTTAAGGTAAGCATGTAAAGAAAGCCTAAAACACCTGAAAGGATCAGTAAATATATTTTGGGACCTTTTGTTTACTTTACAACTTTACTTCCAACAGAACATTCAGGACATCAAAGTTAAAGTCAATTGATAGACATGAAGCACAGAAAATATTATTCCCACAATAGTATCTTAGTCATTAGACATATAAAACATTCATCGTACAACCAGCAGATTGAAGTTCATAAACTATGAATGAGCAATTAGAAAGTATCAAAGAACAAACAAAGGTGTATCAAGAAATGAAGTTAGAATGGAGATACCCACACATGCTGCTTCCCCGTTTCAACTCTTAATCTGTCAAGAGCAGATACAACTCTTTCATCTGTCAAAGAAACGAACTAGTCAACTCTGAAGACATAATTACATTTAGTTTTGAACTACATCTCCCAAAGAATTTTGTTCTCGTTGTCATTCAGGAGTAGGGGGGATATGAAGAGCTAACATAAAAATAGTGTGAGCTTTAAAGCAGTAAAAAGAGAATAAGAACACTTCCTCACGAGTTACAAGATTACGAATTGAGGAGAAAAACACTCATGTATCCAGGTTACGCGCCAGATCATCAGTCTTATGCTTGTCCAATTATGGTGAGTTCAGGATTTGGACAAGATTCAGCAAGGTAGGATAGCAGCAATTGGTGGTATAGGACTTCAAAAGAGATCAAACTAGATCATGAATATGCCATCCCCTCCACATCTTTAATTCAAACTACATCAGCAAATTCTCTTCCTTTCTTTGTTATGTTAAGTTCAATAGCTCTATTCCGTTCAACCCATACTATCACCTATTTATAGCCTATTTGGCCAAGCTTCTAAAATCAACATATTTTGAAAAATATTTTTCTCATAATTCTCAAAAGTGCTTTTTAAAAAGGTACTTTTGGTGAGAAGCAGCTTGTATTTGGCTAATTAATTTGAAAAGCACTTTTGAACAGGGTTGTGAAAAGCGGACGATGCGAAGCGAGGCAACTGAAGCGAGCGCTTCTCTTTTTAAACACCTGCCAACTATTTAATTAAAAAAGGTGGTCTTTTATTAAATCATACTAGTACCGGCAGCAACAGAGAGAAAGGGGCGACTAGGGTTCCAAGTTTTCTACACTTCTCATCTACAATTCATCAAGTTTGGTCCAGGTATGTGATTTCCTCCTCCTCCTCCTCCTCCTTTTTCTTTTTCTTTTTCTTTCACTGTTTCAGCGTCCAAATAGCAGCGAAATACTAGCAAATTTTTCTTTTTCCTTTCAGTTCTTCTTTCTCAGTCTTCTCCTCTTCGTTGGAATGCTGCCCGATTCTTCTTTCACTGTTTTTTCACTTGAAATGGTGCCCAGTTTTTAACAGAATGGTATACTGCCCTTCGTTGAAAAGAAGCGGCTACTTTGTCCCTAGTTGATGAAGAAGAAGTTGAAGAAGATGACGAGCAATATAATAATGATAGTGGATTACAAGAATTTGACAATCTTGTAGAAGAATAGGATGCTCATTTTGTGCTTTAATTGATAATACTCTTTAGTGTTTATATTGAAGTATTGAACATTTGCTTACATTTACATGTGTTGTCTATGCAGTATTTATTTTAATATTTTTTTTAAATTCCGCTTCACTTCAAAAAGCAAGCGCTTCGCATCTCTCTTCTTGCTTTAAACGAAAAGGGGTTTATCGTTTTTCCTCACTTCACGCTCTTCACAACACTGTTATGAGCAGCAATTAGTATTTAACCAAACTTCTAAAAGTGCTTCTAAGTGTATTTTTCTCAAAAGTATTTTTCAAAAAAGTGCTTTTCGAAAGATATCTTGGGTCGGTGATTCAGGGGGACGGAGAGATTGACGGGGATGTCACTCATCGTATAGGAGCGGGATGGTCGAAGTGGAGGCTTGCATCAGGAGTCCTGTGTGACAAGAAAGTGCCACTGAAACTCAAGGGAAAATTTTATAGAGCTTGTGGTTAGACCTGCCATGTTGTATGGGGCGGAGTACTGGCCGGTGAAGAACTCTCATGTTCAGAGAATGAAGGTTGCGGAGATGAGGATGCTCAGGTGGATGTGTGGACTCACCAGGTTAGATAAGATTAAGAATGAAATTATTCGAGAGAAGGTGGGGGTGGCCCCGGTGGATGAGAAGATGCGTGAAGCGAGGCTCGGGTGGTTCGGGCATGTGCGGAGGAGAAGTCATGATGCCCCGGTGAGAAGTTGTGAGCGACTGGCGGTGGTCGGCGTGAGGAAAGGCAGAGGGAGGCCTAAGAGGTATTGGGGAGAGGTGATTAGGCGTGACATGGCTAGGATGCATATTTCCGAGGACATGGCCCTTGATAGAAAAGTCTGGAGGTCTAGTATCAGGGTTGTAGGATAGGGGCTCCTAGAATTATTTTTGTACTCCTTTCCCGGGGTTGGGTGAAGCTTGTCAGGGCGACTCATAGATGATTCGTGCATTGGATTGTGTCCCCCTTATGGTAGTTATTTATGGTAGCTACTTTTGATGTTATTGCATGTCATTTTATGTGTAATTCTTATGTTTAGATAACTATTTATGCGATTTCTGCCGGAATTACTAATGCTCTTTTGTTTTTGTTTTTGTTGTTGCTTTCCCTTTCCTTCTCAAAGCCGAGGGTCGATTGGAAACAGCCTCTCTACCCTTTTGGGTAGGGGTAATGCTTGTCTACATATTACCCTCCCCAGACCCCACCTTGTGGGACTATACTGGGTAGTTGTTGTTGTTGTTGTTGTTGTTGTTGTTGCTTTTCGAAACAAACTACTTTTTCCCGATTCTCAAATATTATTTCTACTTCTACTCAAAAGCATTTTTGTCCTACTAAAAGCTTGGCCAAACACCTTAACTTTGAAAAAAAAAAGCACTTATGGGCTAAAAAACACTTTTGGCCAAAAAGAAACTTGACCAATCAGGCTATTAAGCAGCCAGCATCCTATTTGCCTTATCCTAATAAGATTGCATCGATTGCTTTTCACTATTTCCTTAATTTGCATGTGGGGTACTTAATGCCTAGGAATCACTTACCCAAAGCCTGCAGCTTTCTTTTTTTTCCTTCCCACAAGCCCTAGCTTCTTATATTTACATTCCTAAAATCTCAAGTGTCCATTCTCATCATTAACCAAAGTGGATAAGAAAATGGGATGATACTATTATAATTATCTTTTCAAGAGAAATTCATCGATTGCATCGATTGCTTTTCACTATTTCCTTAATTTGCATGTGGGGTACTTAATGCCTAGGAATCACTTACCCAAAGCCTGCAGCTTCTTTATTTTTTCCTTCCCACAAGCCGTAGCTTCTTATATTTACATTCCTAAAATCTCAAGTGTCCATTCTCATCCTTAACCAAAGTGGATAAGAAAATGGGATGATACTATTATAATTATCTTTTCAAGAGAAATTCATACAACAAATTAGTTTTACCTCCTACAATAGTGTGCAGGTAAAAAATTCATTACAGCCATATTCACACATATTGGTTTCCAATCTTCTACTCCTTCATCTTCTTCTATTTGGTAGGCAGAACAATCACAACAAGCTGAGTCCTATAGTATCCATCGAGTAATGCTAATTGTCATCAAAAACATCCCGTCATCATAGCTGTGCTTAGCCTTGTACCATTTCATTTTCTTTCTTATATTACTGTAGCAACCAAAAAAGGAACTAACAGTAATTGAAGTACTTATGTGCTTTCCATCTCTTTGCTTTAGTAATGTGGAGAACAATGATATAGCTTTCATTGCATAGCCCACTCAAGTTCAGATCGCTTTAATTGGACATTACACCCTAAATGATATGATTCCCTTGATTTTTGTTTGGCTAAATACCTAGATAGCCCCTTCAACTTGGCGCGATTTGTCAAGTAGACACTTCAACTATACCAGTGACTGTTAACACTTATTCTTGACAGATGTGTGTCTCATAAACACTTCATGCTGACATGGCAAAACCTGTGTCACTTTAGCGTATAAATGACTAAAATTATGCTTTTAGTGTTTGTTTTTTTCATTTTTAATTACCACATTCTTCCTCCTTACGTTTCTTGGAAGAAGTCGATGGAAACAATGAAAAAGAAGCTGGCAGCAGGGGCGGGGCTTCTCAATCACCTCATCTCCTTGACCTAAAAACGTAAAATCTACTATCATAATCAGTGGCGGATGTAGTGTACTATGTACGGGTTCAACTGAATCCATAACTTTTTAACGTGGAGTAAAAATTTATATGTAAAAATTTATTAAAATTGTAAAAATAATAGATATGAACCCATAGTTTAAAATATAATAGGTTTGAACCCATAAAATTTAATTCCTGGATCCGCCTCTGATCATAATGTCCTGTCAATAAGAGGAATAGGTTGAGGCAACCTGAAAGCCATAAATGTATAGGCTGCCATATAGTATTGAGTTCAGACAATATACCAAAGATTTGGGCTGCTATAAGTCTCTAGTGGGTCATCAAGAGTACAGATTTGTCTTCCTTGAGAGGAATCTGACCATAATCAGAAAGAAAGAACCAAAAATGGGACAAAGAACCCACCAGCTTCTACCACAACCAAAGCTCCTAGATTCCTTACAAAATCAATCACATTGCGTTTGTATTTTAAAACCATCTGCAAGAACGGATAAATGCAATAATCGAGCAATCAAATTTTTAGTGCCTGAAGAGAGCAATAAGAAATAAAAAGAGAGAAGTTCCATCCACCACTGCACAACTCATCACTTGCACATAGAGATTGAGGTCAGCAACGATAGGTCTAGTCATGGCCGGGCAGAAAACTGATAGCCACCCATCGATCTTTTCAACCAGTATATTTGACTGCCCTCCCATTTGCCCTTTGTTTCAAACTATTGGGAGATGAGAAATTCTTGTGGAGAAAGGGTTGTTAAACAAAGAAGTAGGGGAAAGGGTTCTGAAACGGGGAAGATGGAACCTTTTAAATACTATATTTCTTTTTTCCATATAAATTACACGTGTCATTGTTTGTTCATTCATTTGACAAATCACCGCCGATTGTTAGTCAGACACATGGTCAGTTGGACTTGGTGTTTAGGAAACACATTTATGCCAAAAAGAGGTAACTAAATATTCACTAGCAAAGTTAAGATGTCTACATGATAAATCATGTCAAGTTTAAGGAGCTAACTACATAATTAGCTTTTTTAACAACGGTGACGTACAGGTCAACTTAAGTGTACCTCGACTATTCCACAGGATACTGGGTAAATCTGTCTACCAAGACTTATGCAGAAGGAAAGAAACCACCCATTTTTTTTCTCTGTGAATCTGAACACTAGTCCTCAAGGTTTGTATCAACTTTCATTAGGCCACATCCTTGAGTGCAATATAATTTCCTTGATTATGTGCCCCATTAAAGGCCGTTATATGTGTAAGCAAAGATCTACCAAACTATGAAGATTATGGAGTAAATGACTTGATCAATGAGTATTTAACTGAGTAACACATTGACGAGGAACATAAAAAAACGCACTTACACCAGTCTCATCACTTCTTATTTAATTGTGATGTCCAAATTCTAACATGGAGCTTGGAATGATATTGGCTATAAAATTTTCTCGGTCTTCAATCTTCATTGGCTCGAAGGTCTGGATTTCTTTTTTATTCAATAAGAAGAATCAATATTGGTCATCAGACCCAAGTTGCTCTAACTTTGGAAAGTGAAGTTGCATTAACAGAATTGTACTCCTTTCATTTTATTTTATTTTTTTTGACTTTTGATAGGTAAACAGAAGTTCATTCATTATTCATACTTAATCATCCACAACTTGCAAAAGAATAACATTTATATTCAGTTTGAAGATTCAGAGATGGCTTTTAGTTTTTTGAGAAATATCAAATATTTCTGGGGTCCAAGTTAAGATAGGGTCTGACATCTTTTTAAAGGAGAACTTGGCAAAGACTATACTTTAGTTCGGCATAACAAGCGAAAGATCCCCAGACATGTAAGACAATGTTCAGTGGAGAGTTGGCCAAATCTCAGGTCCCCCAGTTGCAGAGTTGGCTGAATCTCAGCCTTGCATTGGGCGACAAGTTTCCACTTTAGATCTATCCCAAACTCCTATATCGTCATGATTCTCGAACTACGGTACACCACTAATGGCACATCTATTACCATGATCCCACTATATATTCTGCATATATCATTATTACACAATTGACTGCCTTTTCACAACCAATAAGAAAAAGAAAGAGGAAATGAATCAAAAATCAAAATCAAAAAAAAGAAAGAGGAAATGAATCATGAGAAGCCCAATAATCTATTGGTTAATGACATCATTAACGTCCATGGTCTTAAAAGATTGTTGCTATGATATAAAATCACCTGATCTGGAGCAAATGATGACATTATCACCCGCCTTGAGAAATTCTTTAGCTAATGCATAGCCTATTCCTGAAATAATAAAATAATGTTGATTCTAGACATCTATAATGAAGTGAAATCACAAAGAGAAACTGCTGCATATTTCAGTGTGACTTATTCTGTATCCATGTAACAACTCTGAGAACAAAGTGGGCAGATTGAAAGATAATCCACAAACACATGGCATTAGCTACAAATTATATGGCTCTCTTTGCTAGAAAGTAAAGAATTCCATTGAACTTGTCAAGCAACAGGAAATTGAACATATTACATCACTATCTAATTCAAATCCATGTATTCGCTGATTATGCAAAAACATGGGTGAAGCTTCAGCATACAAACTTTTAGTTACTACAGACAACAACAACAACAACAACAACAACCCAGTATAATCCCACTTAGTGGGGAAAAAATAAGGATCAAAATAAGGATCAAAATGGAGAAAAGATAAGGATCAAAATGGAGAAAAGATGTGAAGAGTTCTAAGGCATCTAAAGAACAATAAAATCCATCTACAAAAAGGTTCAAGTGACCACCTACAAGTAGTCGTCGGCAGCTTTTTCAACTATGAAACAAGAAATTATACATTTCATAACCAAAGCTGCATTTTAGGAATTGTCGGGGAAAGGGTGGACATTAAAGCACCCAAAGGAGCTACAAATCTAGAATCACATAATTTAACTGAAGAAATAGGGCTGTAAAGTTTACTTAATCCATACCATCAGCAGTTATGCTTTGCTATTCGACCATGATAAATAAGGTCTGCGCTATAATGCAAACTATCTTTCCCCTGCCATCTAGGTGGATGCCCCATATTCATTTTGTTTCACTCAGAGCAATTTCATGACTCTCAGGTCTATCTATCTTCAAAAATCCAGGTGGTCATGAATCAACAGGAAGGTGCAAAAGGGAGACAGGTATATCTAAAAGTTTTTTGCTGAGTTCTAAATACTTTCTTGAGAAGCGGTATCCTCTGAAATATGGATCCAGGAAGTCCTGTCATTTGCTCCAAGAATTTCACACCAGGTCAGGCTACTAGTTACGGATCAAATCTGGATTACACATGGGACCAATTTCAGACACAGTGAATCTGGATCTTATACTAGCCTTCACGTGAATGAGTGAAACTTTTTAATAGGATATGATTATCAACTTTCTCAAGGCACGTGAATCTAAATTATTGAATTTGAGATTGTGAACCTACCTCATTATTCACAATGCAATAATCATTCCACTAAATCCTCCAATGTGGAAAAAATAGATAGAAAGTAACTTAGTAGGATGCTTCCAAAATAAGATAATGCAGAATATCTTAGTTTAGACAAAACCTGATTACTGAAATGCTGCATCACAGAAAGAAAACAACTTGAAAAGCATTTGTTAAGCAGGCATTTGAAAAATATTTCATTGAAGTTGAGAAAAAGAATATTTGAAGTTGAAGTTAAAAAGGAATATTTGCATAAATATCTTTACAAAAAAAGGAAATTGTAAAAGATAGAGAAAAGATTCGACACATACTTGACTAATCCCATAACTATCAATCGTGGCATTAGTTGATCTCAATTTATTCAAGAAAAGATGTTGATCCTTTCTTCCTCCTCCGACTGATCTCCTTTTCTAGTTTGGCTTTCTTTATAAGTTCTATTTTTTCATTTGCATATATTACAACTGTTCTCCAGTATGTGTCTCCATTCAATTCAAGAGAGGGACATTTTAGAAATTTCAAATCTCACTTTTTGCATTACTAGGAACTTTCGTAGACAAGCAACAGGAAAGATGAAATCACATTTCTTCCTCCTCCGACTGATCTCCTTTTCTAGTTTGGCTTTCTTTATAAGTTCTATTTTTTCATTTGCATATATTACGAGTGTTCTCCAGTATGTGCCATTCAATTCAAGAGAGGGACATTTTAGAAATTTCAAAATCTCACTTTTTGCATTACTAGGAACTTTCGTAGTCAAGCAACAGGAAAGATGAAATCACATTCCATTTCACTACTTTCTCTTAGTGCCAAGATCTTCCCTATACCTGTAGTACTATGGAGTTCACAATCTAAAGTAAACCAAAAATAATTGAGACGACTTTAAGGACGCGTCATATGAGTCAGAGGATGAGGGTTATTCAGCTTAAACCTCATAAGTTTGGGAGATTGAAAGCACACTTAACACATGCATTTCTCTCCTAAGGAGTTACTGCAAGGTTTATACTAAAAAGGAAGATATTCTCTTGGTTGTATATTTTATAGGAACATATTCTCCTGGTTGTATGTTTACTATTGGATGTATATTTGGCTGGAATATACTCTTTTGGTTGTATATTTGATACATGAGAATCTTGTACACCAATGTTGCTTGTAATGTTGTTTCCTAGTTCAGCTAAACATCTTCGTATAAATATATCTTTTTAGTCAAAAAAGATACAGATGATTGCTACTTTTATACGGTATCAGAGCCTAAGCCGTCTTCTTATCTTTTCTTTGGTTGTCGACGTCATCATGTCTGAAATGAACACTTTGTGACTTCTACTTCATAGTCAGCACCATTGTTCTCCGCTGCACCTAGTATCACACATCAAATATACAACCAAGAGCAACCAAGAGAAAATATTCGTACCAAATATACAACAAAAAGAATATATTCCTCGTTAAGGACCTTCTATATTAGTCCTTAAGGCTACATGGCAAAAACAGTGGACTCATGCTTCATCAGTCCAAGTATATTAATGACCTCCTCTTACAAACGGGTATGGCTACCTGTAGTGATATTTCTACTCCATCTACTCCAATTGACAAGTTTAAATTGGGTGATAGTGAGACCTTTTATGATGAAACCCTGTTTCGTTGTATTATTTGTAAGTTGCAGTATCTCACTTTCAGCTGACACGATATTACTTACTCTGTCAATAAAGTAAGCCACTTTATGCATGCTCCCACTATTCATCATTAGGCTATTGTGACACATATTTTTCGATATTTTAAGACATGACGACACATGGTTTGTGAATTCCAATTCATAGTACACACATGCTTTATGGTTCTGTAACACTGATTGGGCAAGATGATGTGGTTCTTCGAGTTAACAAAGAACCAACCGACCGGGATCAAGATCTTGAAACGAAAACGTGGTTTGTGAGCCGGTTTCAAGAAACAGCGTATCTCAAGCTTTAGGACTCCGAATATGATGATTCAAAAACGAGATGAAAGGTGACGATCTGAATTATAAGAAAGACTATTTACTTGTTCGAAACAAGTAAATATTGGTGATGTACCGGTTCAAGGAAAGTTATGATCCTATGATAACAAAAAAACTACAGGATCAAGAAATGTGTTCTTGAATGATCAAGAACTATAGGATTCCTAAAGTCACCACTTGGAATCAATTAACGTGATAAAGAAACACCACACGCAATTGAAACAAGATGAAGACTATCACCAGCTTACTTGGAACCAAAAACAAGGATAAAGAAGACAAAATAAAAAAAAAACACTATTTTGCAAATTTGGGTAAAGCTCAAAAATGTGATTTTTTTTTCTCCTAGGCAATAGAACCCTTTATATAGGCCTAGAGTCTCTCTTTGATGACTACAATTCCTATTCTAATAAGGAAATAAAATAACTAACGACAAGGAAAGTAAAATCCTTATTCTACAAGGAAAAAATCCTACTAAAAGGAAAATCCTTATTCTAAAAGAAATAAAATAAATCCTATTTTAAGAAGGAAAGAATCTTGACTTCTTGAAATCAATCTTGAGGTTCTTGGACTACTTGTGCTTCTTGAAAATAAGTGCATACGATTGGACTTGAGCTCTAAAACATTATCTTGGCAAAAATTAATAATATTTAACATAGATTCTTCTTTTACATTACATCACAAGAGATATCGACAATAGGACTTCCACAACAAGTTTTGCAGCTCTTTTAGGGTCTCCTGCCTTTTGGTCAGCCAAAAAGCAACTTTCAGTGTCTGCCTTTTGGTCAGCCAAAAAGCAACTTTCAGTGTCTCGGTCCACTGAGGCCGGGTATCGTGCATTGGTTGCTGCAAGATCTTCCATGATTCACAACCTGCTTTCTAAGACTGGCTTAGATGTCCTAGGTGTGACAATCTTAGTGCAATGTATGTATCTGCTAATCTAGTTCTTCATACACCAACGTAACACATGGAAATAAACTTCCATTTTGGTTGGTGATTTAGTTTGCCAAAAAAACTTTCAAGTTCGGTATATCTACTCCTTCATCGATCAAGTTGTAGGTGTACTGACTATGCCGTTGAATGAGGGCTACTTTCGTCCTTACGAGACAAGTTGATCATTTTTTCTACAATGGTTCAACTTGAGGAAGGACAACGAGGAATATATTCTCTTGGTTTCATATTGGTAGCAATATGTTCTCTTGGTTTTATATGTGGTAAGAAATATTCTCTTAGTTGTGCATTTGGTGTAAAAAAAATTGGTAGATACCTACCTTATTTATAATTGTGCTTCTTGGTTTAGCTAGACATCCTTGTTATAAATATATCTTTGATCAATGAAAGATAAGTTGCCATGTATACACCTACTAGTCAACCAGCATAGAGTTCATGCAGGATAATATCTAGTAACATCTTCCAACATTAAAGTTTCTCATATTTCATATGACTAGTCAGAACATACACCAATTCACCATTGTCCTCTTGGATGTAGTTCAAGCCCTGCCTTCAATAATGCATTTCCAACTCCATAACTCAAAACATAAAATATGTCCAATGAGTTCATTATTTCTCGGTGTACACCAAATCTAATCTTCTTTAACTTTTGACAATGGCATTGATCCTCTGGTCATACAGTTATAAGTTTCTCAGTGGCTTCTTACAACGATGAAAAGTTACAGATAAAATGACCAAGTTTAACATCAAATTGTTACAGATAAAAGTTACAGATTACTTCTTTTATATGATCTTTGAAAGCTCAACAGAATCCTAAACAGAGATAAGCAAGCTCAACACAGAACCCTAAACAGAGAGTAGAGAAAACACTTAAGTTCACGAGAATCAACAATCCGCAAATTTCAGTTTGCCTCAGAAAGAGAACAGAAAAACAAAAGTTAAGAGTAACATGCCAAATTATAAGAAAACCCATTTCAATGGCTGTATTTTGGAAATTTTCGGGCGGCAAACTACTAACCTTTGGAACCACCTGTAATTAAGACATTGTAAGGAGGGATCATGGGCTCCGTTTGAGTTTTCTCTGAAGAAGAAGCAGACTTCACAGCAGCAGCACAGAAAGGAAGTGAACTGTACTTAGACTTTAAGCAAAACTTAGGGCTGTGAGATACAATTGCTGAACCAACCCACAAGTCGTGAGGGTTAAATTTTCTGGTTGAGAGAGAGCAGAGTGCTGATTTGGGAAAGAATTGAATTGAAGTAGTGAGTACACTCATTTCAGCCATTTTTTATTTTTATTTTTCTTTCTTGTTTGGCTGAGATAAGGAAGAAAAAGAGGGGGCAGAGGGTAGATAGGATACTGACCGTTGGTGCTAACAACAATAACAATATCATTATTATACTCGTGTAGTGCTAATATGAACTCTTTGGAATTTGGCCCGTTTGGCTATGATGTCCTAGTTGATAAATATCATACGGCGGAAATTACTTTTAACCGTTGATTAATAAGTATTTGAATAAAAATATTAAAATTAATAACAAGCAGTTAAAGAATTTGGTTCATTAAGGGCGGCTGAAAAACGTTTTTGCTGCAAACTAATAAAATGCCATGAAAGTTTTTTACACATCAATTTTGAAAGTTCCGTGGATAATCGGCATATCTTGAATTTAATCTGTAATTTTTTTTGCACTTCTCTCATCACATTTTCTAGTTAAAGAAAAAGCTAACCGTTGTCAAAATACACTAATTTTTTTTATATACGATAACACCTTTTAAGAGTAAAAAAGCGTAGTAAAAAAAGGAAAAGATATCTTTGAAAGATATTTCATCCATAAACAGACGCGGATCTAATATTTAAAGGTGGCGGGTGCCAACAAGAAAAATGATTGAGACAAAGGAAATAAAAAGCACACGAAAAGGGAAAGTCAGATAAGGTTCAAGATAAATTCGAACTAGAATTTTACACACAAGAAAAGCTTTTCAAAAAGTCTACCAGCCATGATACCTTTGTTTAGTCTGCAACTGAGGATGGCGGGATCAAATACTTAACCTAATTTAAGAAAATTTCAGCATAAATCTATAATAATTTCACCGACATAGGAAATTCCATACCACCCCACCTTAAAGGGTGAATCAGCCACTGTCCATAAAGGCAGTTTGCACATAATTATTATTAAACTAGTTGTGCTTCGTGCGCTCATAAAACTACTTCTAAATACACGCAAAAATGTTGTCCAAGAAGTTGACAAACCTACTATTCTAATCTCCTTTGTGTTATTAGAAGCTTTATTTGCTTTTAATTTTAAAGCACAAATAATGGGCAATCAAAAAAGTTGATTAAATATTATAAGGGATGCATTGGCTGTAACTTGAAGATAGATAGAATAATCAAGTACTTGTCAACCGCAAACCGAATACATAATAACATATTTGTCTAAGACAAACCAGAATATCACATATACAACATTTTTATGCAATCAGGGTTACGTTAAAGGACATAATTTTCTCGAGCATGTCTTTGTGCTTTCAAAAAAATGTACTCCAATAATATTTCTATTCAGAAATGTCTACTAATGCCCTTAAACAAAAACTCATGCAGTATTCTTCATTTTGCACATGAGAATAAACTAAGTTATGATAGTTTACTTCAAAGACACTGCAAAGAGGAACTGCATATATATACAAGAAATTTTCAAAATTAGTTGGTAAAACAAAACGGCATATGTTGTTTATAGTAGAATAAGAACTCCCAGACAGTGCCGGCTGAAAGGTAAGGCATATGTTGTTTATAGTAGAATAAGAACTCCCAGACAGTGCCGGCTGAAAGGTAAGGCAAATCGAAGCAACGGCGGGGCCTCATTTTTCACCCATAGTAGTTTATGAATTATTATCTTTAAAATTGAGCATCTTAAAGTGAAAAGGTATAATTTTTAATTGCATGGTATTGGTGTTGGCCGTGTATGAAATATATCGTTTTCTATTTAGTGAAAATTTTTTGAGATCATTAGATGATGAGAATCTCAAAAAAAAAAAAATCTTAACCTTGAAAGTTCCTTAAAACATAGTAATAAACACGAGTTGTCAGGAAAAGGTAAAGAAAGGGTTTTAATTTAAAAAAGTCAATAGCAATCAATCAAACAAAGAGAGATTTTGAATCCAATCACGAGTTGTCAAAATCCTTTTGAAGAAAGAATTGCTCATATATAAAGCACAAAGACATGTCAGACAAGAAAGAGTTGTCTATGCTAATTAGAAAAGACTAGCATAGAAAGGTTCAGACTCATAAAAAGAGGTTCCAGTTCAGTTTATAGACTCAAAATGAGTCTGGGAGTTCAGGGTTCCATAGTAGAACCCAAGTCCAAACACCAAATCAAACTTGCCGGAAAAAAAAAACCCAAATCCTAGGGTTTCAACTCGAATCAGACACAGAGATGAGAAGGCAAGCCATTGAAACAGACTTAGAGGTCTCTTTCAATGACTCATGAAAAACAAACAGACATGGTAGAAGGTTTGAAGCAACAGAGTGAAAAAGTCGATTTAAGAGCGTAAAGAACATGTTTAAGAAAAGTTCGGGACTTAAACAAGTTCAGAAGAGAAAAGAGGTGATATAAACTTAAGCAAGTAGATGAAACATGTTTAGAACTCAACAGAAGTTCAGTAAAGCAAAAAAAAAAATATAAGAACTTAGCAGGAATCACATAGAGTAAAAGAATACTGAAAAGTATAGCAAAGAATAGAGAGAAAAACATAACAAAGATTGACATGGGAGCCTAGTCTAAAAGCACAGTAGAATACAAAGTACAGGAGAGTCGTGCATAGTAGAAAGAAAAGCAGAAGAATAGCACATACATTGTAAAACATAATATAGGCAAACACACATAAGGAAAACAAAAAGGAAGAATCAAAACATGTTTTGAAACCCTTTCAGAAACCCTAAATCGAAGAGAAACAATTTTGAAAGAAAATATTGGGGAAACCATTTTAAAAATCCAGTATATAGCATAGACCTAAAAAAACAAATAGAGAATAACCTCGATCAACTTAAGGTTTTGAAGAAACCCTAGAAACGGAAAAGGCTTGGAAGAAAGTCCGATCTTGAGTTAGATAAGATCAGAAATAGGCTCCTAATGCTTGAATACGCCGGAGCAAATGCCGTAGAGGCCATAGAACTATAGCTCTGAGAAGATCAAAGAGAACCATTGAGGTTAGACCTCAACACTTCGAACACCCAGGGTTTAATGGTGGAGGGGGTGAGTACAGACCATCCATGGCCTGGAAAGCCATGGATTCCGGTGAAAGTATGGTGGAAGAAGGGTCAAAGACGACTAGGGTTCTGAAGAACCTTCGAGAGTGTTTTAAGAGCGAAAAATATTCAAAGGAGGCGGACCAAACGAAATGGGGGGATTTGGTCAGGGTATGGGAATAAAAATGGTAAGGGACGATCCTGACCATTGATCAAAATGATCAACGGCCTGGATTGAAAGAAAGGTCGGGCAGGTTAAACAAACGGGTTAAGGGGCTAGGTAACATTGAAATTGGGCCGGTCCAAATGGGGGTTAGGATTGTGTCAATTGAGGACTAAAATTGAAATGTAAATAGGATGTAATTGCAACGAAATGAGGCTAAAGGTTAAATAGCAGCTTTCCCTTTTATTTTATAAAAAATAGTAAACTAATTTTAAAAGCAAATTAAAAGTACTGGGTCAGTTAATAATACATAAATATTAATTTAAAATACTGAAACCAATTTTATAATTAAAATGCTATTAAACTTAAAATAAGCTAGAACTCAAATTATATGCAATTTAGCTTTTAAAATACCAAATAAATTTTTAAAAAGGTATAACAATTACCTTAACTATATTTGTATAAATATGGAAATAAATAAATTATTCACCAAAATTGATAATTTTGGGCATAATTCTTGGTTTTTTTATACTGCTAAAATGAGCAATAAATTGATTTAAAAACATTTAAAAGTTAGAAAAATACTAAAATACTTGGGCATGCTTATATATACATGTACATATTATTTTGAAAGTATTTTGTGTTATATATATATATAGGTAAAATTTGAGAATCAACAAGAGGTAGAGTTTATTTGATGATTTGATGATACATTTGGCACATTTGGATTGTAATAATTGAACAATTCTGTTTTTTTTTTATTTTATCTATCTTTAGTTAGTTATTGCTTTCATTACACTACAAGAAACCAGATTTATTGTGGCAACATATTGTGGCGACCCATTGGGTTGCACCAAAAGATATAGTTTTAGCGGCGACTTTAAATATCGCTACAAAATTACAATATTTTAGTTGCGACTTTTGTTAGGTCGCATCTGAATGTGCAACTACAGGCTGAAATATTTCATTCCCGCGAAAGTAAAATTTTGGCTCCATAGATTTAGTGGCGACTTTAGTATAGTCGCTGCAAAATAGTGTTTTGGAGCGACAGGGTCGCCTCCATACTTAATTATTTTAATTTTAAAAAAAGGAAAAAAGAAAAAGGAGGCGCATAAACAGAGAAGACCGAACAACTTTCTCTTTCATTTCTCAATTTTAGAATTCCTCTTGCCTCTTTCTTCTAAAACTCACTACTTTCCCCTACTCTTCTCAAAATCCCTAAAATCATAAGATGTGAATCTCATATAGATGCTCCATTTCTCAACTACCAAAGAAGAATTTGTGAATCTCAACTACGAAGGAAGAATTTGTGAATCTCATATAGATGCTCGTTCTCTGCTTCTAGTTACTGACCCAAAAGCTCTAATCATGTATGTGTTAAAATCCGTAAATACTTTCAATTTTTTTTGGGTTATATGAAAGCATGTTGTGTTTTCTTAGGATTTTCAAATACAGCAAATATTAAGGGAAACTTTTTTATTTCGGGTTCTTTATAATGATTCTAGAAGGCAAATTTTTTAACATGCAACTAGCAATAATTATTATTTTAATGTTTTTACATTTGTATTCTCATATTTCACCTCAAATTTCTTTGACCCATTTGGATATTTACATGAATTCGTACAGATTGTGTCATCTAAGTGTTGTTATTTGCTGATTCTAAGTCTTGGCCGAACTCTCATCTATATATTTTCCTCGGTAAGTGAAACTTTCTTCTTGAAAGACCCTTTGGTGTTGTTACTATGATTTTATGTTTTGATATTTCATTCTTTCTTTGTTCTTATGTGGGTTTTTTTCGCATAAATTTGACAAATTTCTAGTCCCAGAAAGCTTTGAGACAAGAAATTGGGTTCTCTCCTGCTACTTTCAAGCTCCATTTTTACTATATTCCAGGTTACCTTATAACTCGAAGTTAGTTTTACGATCTATTTTATCACACTATGGTTTGAGTTTGAGGGCTGTATTGTGGTGATTTGGGTTTTAAGAATTTTGACCCAATTTTGATAATCTCATATTCTAGACCTTAGTCTTATTGGTTTTTCGTTTCTATTTCGGATGGTACCTGTTATTGTATAGTTTTGGGTGTATTCTGCTATTTATTTGCATAATTTGTTGTTTATTTGCATTGTGTTATGCCTTCTTCTAGAATAGGAGAAACATGAGGGCAACGAATTAAATACTTTAGCTCTACAGATGCATGAAGATGCTTTCTTGAATTCTTCTTTCCTTGTATTTTGTGGCTTATATCATTCAACAGTAAAGAACTTGCTTGAAGTCTTTGTAGGTAGGTTACACTGTTAAAAGTAGGTGGTATCGATACTCTGAGACATGAAAGATATATAAATTTCCTACCTGCAAATATACTAATTGCTAGATGTGGATCTTCTTCACTACAGTAGCATTACCATGGGCTGTACCATAGTAGCATCGGCATGAAGTAGAGTCTTTACACATGGAAGTTACTCTTTTAATGTTAAATTGTGATTATATAGCTTTCTTAGTGATTTGGTAGTTGAGTCGATTCTTGAGTTTATCACAGAATAGGGAAGGTGAAGTGGAAATATAGTTGTGTAACAGTCTACTAATCAGGGCCAAGAGGAGTGGACTGTTTTCTATTTTTAAATATAACTCTTTTATTAGAGCAAGTTGGTGCGTAGTATATAAACCTAGTTGCTTTTCAGAACGTTATGATTCTTATTTTCATTTTCGAATTTACTCTGAATGTTAATTGTGTTATTTATTACTGCCATTTCATATCCACTTTTCAAGAAAAGATGCCTACTATATACAAGTTTCCACACGTGTAAAAATCCTAAAGGGGGATATTCAATCAAGCTCTTATATATTAGCTTCAAATTGAAAAGTGTCGGCTAATAATCTGAAAAACTAATATGTTAGCTTCATGTATTTCACCAAGTTCTACTGAGTAGTACTTACAAAGTATTGGGTTAATGTAGTTTCTCATGGCCAAACTTGGACGTTTTGATCTAGTTATTTTGACATAGAGAATTTTACAGAAGTGATATCATTTGTGAACCTGGATTGCACTTGGATGTACCAATGTTAACTTTTTCTCAATTCTGCATCACCATTTGATTTCTTTGGTAGTTAGTTATTATAGATATTTTGATTATTATAATCCTTCCACTTTTAATTAGGTAATTTATTTATTTATTTTTTGATATAGGTATGATGGATAAAAGTTGGTTGAATATTAGGAATAGAGTCGACCAAAGGTATAGAGATGGAGTAGACAACTTTCTTAATTGGGCATTCAATCAACCAACTGTGAACACTATGATTCGATGTCCTTGTAAAGGGTGTAGGAATTCTGTGTTCAAGCTAAGGGTTGGTGTAAGAGAAGATTTATTGAAGAAGGGTTTCTGGAATTCTTATAAAGTGTGGGATTTGCATGGAGAAGTGTTAGTTAGAGTTGAAACTTCTAATACTGTAGTTAATGGTGAAGTGGAAGATGATAGTATTGAAGAGGATAATATTACTGAAATGATTCACGATGCTTGTGGATATACGAATGTGGAGGATAATAATAATAATTCAGAGGACAATGAAGAGCCAAATGTACATGCAACAAAGTTTTACAAATTGTTAGAAGATGCTGAGACAGAACTTTATCCTGGTTGTAAAAAAGTCTCGAAGTTGTCTTTTGTTGTTAAACTACTTCACTTGAAGTGTCTTAACCATGGCCGACCTAAATATGCAGTAACATTATTGAGCTTCTTTAAAGAAGTTCTTCCCGAGGAGTCATTTGTGCCTAATTCTTTCTATGAAGCAAAGAAAGTTCTTTGTGACCTTGGCTTGGGGTACACCAAAATAGAAGCATGTCGCAATGATTGTATTTTATATTGGCGTGATTATGCCGATGTCCAATCATGTCCTAAGTGTGGTAAGTCCAGATGGAAGTTTGAAGAACACGGAGGCAAGAAAGTAGCTCATAAAATCTTGCGGCATTTTCCAATCAAACCAAGGCTTCAAAGATTGTACATGGCAAGAGAAACGGCTAAAAAGATGAGGTGGCACAAGGAAGGAAATGTTGATGATGGTGTCTTGCGACATCCATCTGACTCAATAACATGGAAATCCTTTGATGCACAACATCCCACCTTATCAGCTGAGTTAAGAAATGTTCGATTAGGTTTGGCGAGTGACGGGTTCCAACCTTATGGGAACATGAGTTCTAATCATAGCATTTGGCCAGTCGTACTAGCTACATATAACTTGCCACCTCTTTGTCAGTGGCGGTAAAGAAATCCTTATTGTTAGCAAAGTTCACTGTTTGGTCACTAACAACTTGGTTTTGATTTAAATGATTTTGCATAAATGTAGGCTCAACTCCAGGAAGTTGTCGCTCAGCAACAATCTGAGGAGATCGAGCATCCCATGACTAGAGATGAGATTTTATCTTCCGTTGTTGGTGAGAGAACATGCTATGTTCGTGGAAAGGATACGGAAAGAAGCCTCCTAAAAAGAGTAACATTCAGCAGGTAAACATAGAGGCCAGCGTGTCTTCTGCTATTGATATTGTGCGTCAGGAGATGCAAGTCGAGATGATAGGAAGTTGCAAGAAGAACATGAACAAATGGTTGCTGAGTTGCGAAGAAATATGGAAATTGAGTTGGAAACGAAGTTGGCAGAGGAGCGTGAACACGCAAATGCAGACACAGACAAGATGATCTCTCTAGAAGTGGACAAGAAGATGCAAGAACAATTTGCTAGTTTCTTGATCCGAATGCAACAACAATAGGTACTTGCTCTGCTCTTTCTTAACAATTCTTTAGTAGTAACTCACAAGTTGGTATTCCTATCATTGAGAGGCAAAGAAGTGCAACATAAGTTTTGAGTTGTTTAGCTCTGCATGTGGTCCTCCCTTTCCTGCAGAATAGTATGATGATCAGCTAGCGCTCGTCCTCAGAATAGTACGATGAGCAGCTAGCGCTCGTCCTCAGAATAGTACGATGCTATGGTACCCCATTTTTTTGGAGAACAAATATGGTAAATAAGCTGGAGATTGTTGGAAAACTGACTTCTTCATTGTCTCTGTTGAAATTCCTAGTCAGTCTAATGTGTTATCGGAGTAGCATCAAAATTGCTTCAAACTTTAGAATATTTAAATAAAAACTATGTTGAAGGATGAATAGAAGAATAGCTAGACCAAAATCAAAAGTGATTTTATTCATCAGCTGAATCTTTCTCCTTAGAATATAGAGCATAGCCGAAGAGCTTCCTATCTTCTCTCCAGAATGGAGTAGGGACATGAGAATAATAAACCAGCATAATTTCCTAACTATTACATTTGAGTTTGGAACTAAGTTGATGTGTAGTTCCAGCCAATTGCAAATACTCACCGCACCTTCTTTTACGATAGTAGTTATCTGGATGCCTTCTTTGTTTCTCACATTAACAAAGTTTTTGTGTCGCAGCTAGAGCCATATTTGATTAATTTCTCTAGCTAAGTTATGTGGCGATATAGTTTTAAAATGTAGGTATTATTCTTATTGGATTGAGTTTGTTCTATTAGAAAGCAATATACAACATTTTAATTAGTTGTTACTATCTAAACCAAAATAAAAGATTAGTTATGGGGTTCAACAGACTTCACCTTAAGCAAATAAGGTGGATTTCAACAAGCCTCAAGGTATCGGACTAACTTATCTTTTTCAACAGGCCTCTCTACAATAATCTTTTTTTTTATTTGTTCCTTATATATGCTTTTGTCTAGCAGGGACAAGGCACTTAAACAGTGGTTCAAGCATGATGTCGAGAAAGGAGCAATTACAAGGCACTTAATATTTTATCTTTTTTGGGATATGTATATGCTTACAATTACAATGCACAATGAAGTGTCGGGTAGTATATATGTAATTGACATTTTAGTAATGATAATATTTATAATATTCGGCTGGAGAAATTATTTTGGCATTTGTCAAGCATTATTGGTTGATATGAATTTTGAGAGAATTAGGTCCTTACAGGTATGGAAATATATATAATTTTGGTCGTTATAATTGTTGAGAAAATAACTTTTAGTGGCGATATAATTTTGTTAAAAATTTAGTAATTGCAAGGTTAATTTCTTTTGCAGCAGGTTCAGTCGCTACAAAAAACAATAGGTCGCTCATGGTTAAACCTTTTGTGGCCACTTTAGTTGCTACTAAAAGACATGTATAGTGGCGACATAATTTTGCCACTGAACATAAAATAATTTTTGTTGCAATTTTAGTCGCTACTAAAAAATATCGACATAATATTTAGTAGCGAGTTTAGTCACTACTGAAAGACATTACATAGTCTTGTCATTGGGCATAAAAAATTTTTGTTGCAATTTTAGTCGCCACTATAAATTATTTATAGTGGCGACAAATCTTGCCACGGAACACAAATATATTGTGTGGCGACAATTGTCACTGCTAAAGGTAAATATATAGTGGCGACAAATCTTGCCACGGAACACAAATATATTGTGTGGCGACAATTGTCGCTACTAAAGGTAAATATATAACGGCGACTTGTTCTTTTGGAGCACTTTTTGGTAGCATTTTTAACAATCTGTTGTGGCAATTTTGTCGCCAGAGAAGATGATCTTTTAGTGGCAACTATATATATCGCTACAAATGACCTTCAATACAAAAGTCGCCACTAATAGTATTCTGCAGCGACTTATAGGGCTTTTGTGGCGACCTATGTCGCCGCAATAAGTGTGATTTGTTGTAGGGTTAGCTTCTTTATGTGTTTACTTTGATTTTTGTTTTTGTTAGTAGCTTCTTTTTACTTCAGCAACATTTATGTTTTTCGTAGCAGTGTAGGTAATAAGCCTTTAATTTTTTTAATGCCACAATTCTTTTCAAATGTAGTCTTTTGTGTGAATTAGTGTATATTCTCGATGATAGATGTTGTGACAACTTTCTTAAGGGAATGAGTTCATTTTTGTGTTCGCGTAATAATAATAGTAGTAGTAATGAATAAAAACCCGAAGCAAATCATTCTTTAAAAAGAGTTATTTATGCTTCATTTGGCACTAACACACTTAACTACGTGCCTATGGTTTAAAAGAAAATAGTTGTAGTTAGTGATTTTAATTTGAGACTCTTGAGTTGACTTTGATAATTATTGAGTGATTTATTGGACCATAGTGATCCTTAACTTGATTGTCATAGTTGTAGGGAAATTTTACCACCTATAGAATAGGTTAATACCCTATTTATATTAAATAAATATTATTTTAAAATATTACATCCTATAAATACCTTTTATAATTTATAGCAAAAAATCTAAATATAGTTCCATCTTACAATTAAGGCACTATATATGCTACAAATTATTTTTCTCTCTCATTTTTATATTTTCTCTCACCTAATTAGTGTATATTTCCTCTTACTAGTTTCTTTCTCTTCTTCCATACACTTTACCCTCTTCTCCCATAAACTCACGTTTCATAAATCTTCTCCCGCCCTAAATCTCTATTTCTCCACCATTATCACATCTACTCTCTTCTCCCACATACCCACGTTATTCCACTTCTTTGTCTTCTCTGTATTTTCACAGCATAATCAATCTTTATTATTATTTGGCATACAAAAACAGATCTATAAAATAACAAATTTCAGCAAGAAAAAAGGAAGAAGTATAGAGATAAAGAAAGTGGAGGAGAAAGATATCTTACCGTCCATCTCAAAGAGAATTTTTGAACCTTGATTTTGTCGGAAGCCATGTAACATGTATTCAGCAGCATTCATTTATATATTTTAGGTGTATTAAAAAGTTGTGATTATTCTCTTGTATTCAGTTTTAATCAGTTGAATTAACTATTTTTTTAAGCAGTAGTATTCAAGTATTTTATACAACTGTATTCAGTTGTAGTTAGTTATATTCAACTATTTTATTCAACAGAAGTTAGTTATATTTTGTTGCATTCAAGAGTTTTATTTAGCTGTATTCAATTGTATTTTGTTGTATTCAATAGAAAAAAAGGAGAAGAGAATTGAGAAGTTCAATCAGAAGTGTTGCTCTGGTTTTTCCTTATTTTCACGTTTTTGAGTTGCTTTCTTTGAGCAAAATACAAATTAGTGTGTACTCGTTTCAGTTCTTTGAGTTAAATTAGGAGGCTATCATGAGATTTGATTTCCTTCCGTTTTTAACAAGTTTAAGTTCCCAGAATTTGCGCAAAAAAGTTACTATATTTCACTGAAATTTCGCTTGAATACAGTTAAATACAACCAAAATTTTGCTTAAATACAATTAAATACAGATAACACTTAGCTGGATTTCCCATTTTTGCGCCTATTTTTTTTCTTGTATTAATGAATACAACCGTTTAAATACATGAAATACATTGTATAAAAACATAAAAGGTATCTATAGAACGTAATATAGCAAAGGGTATCTATAAATGGCTAATTAGAACTAAAAGATTGTGCTTTGTGAAAAATTCTCTAGTTGTAGGCTTTAGACTCTATCCTCTTTTAGAGGTCTAGTTGCATGAGATGTGAGGTTGACTTATCTAGCAGGTTGGTTAGATGCCAAGGTGAGATTTATGGAATTTGGATCGTGACAAAAAATACATAAAAATCCTTAAAAGAAGGAACTCCTTTTAACTTACCTCGTCGTTGCCTTACAAATTAGCTCAGGACGCTCAAGACAACCAATTTATATCGATGTATGATATACGACGTAGAATTTTGGCTTAACTTAAGTACTTTACGGGTAAAAAGCGAGCCAACTTATTCAGTATGAGATGATTATATATTTAAAAATTAACCATTTTCTTGTTCTGTATTAACATTCTGAAAGTAAAATCAATAGCGATCAGAAAAATAATTATATTATGATGACAAAAACAGATTAAAGGTTATAGATTTAAATATTTTTATGAATTTCCAAAACATTGTGTACTGAATGTTAACAATCTCTATTTCGTAAAAACTGTCACATATGGTGATTTTAAAAAATTGGACGGTCTGTTAACAAAGACAATGACAGAAGTGATTGGGGGCTGTAGAGCCTATGACTTTGCAATGGCCTCCCTTACAATTTTGCTTGCAAAGATCATCACATTTGCTATCATCACTTGAGCCTGGAACGCAACTTCCTATGTGGTTGTCAGTGCAGCAATTGAAACCTTTCACTTGGACCAAACCTGAAATTAAAATTTCCATTATAATTTTTTTTTCTTTATCAAACTAAAAAATCTTATAAGAAAATGTAACATAATAAAGTATGAGGCGAAAAGAGTAATAGAAGTAAATTAGTTGTTTACGTCCGAGAAATGGGTATGATTAAGGGTCACTTGGCTAGGAACAAGTTATTTAGTAAATATAATGACATAATTATTTAGTGGATATATTTTTATTAGTAGATATTGGACTGAAAACGACATATATAGCATATAATAAAAAATATGTGTTTTATTTGAACTAGATAAATTGAATTAAACCTTTATTCCCAATTTTAGCCATGTCTTTTTGAGAAGAGCAAATGCATCATTTTGTTAATTTATACTGGGATTAATAACCACTAAATTGTTAGAAACATAGAGTGTGATATACAAAATAATATTAAAATTGGTATAAATAATCCTGGAATTATTAATTTCTAAATAAAAAAGTTATACCAAAATATGGGATAAGATAATTTTATAATTTATTTCGACATAATAATCCTTTTTCCCATTAACCAAACAACGACAACAACAACAACAACAATCTTATAAAGTAGGGTATGGGGAGGAATTATTAACCAAACGACCCTTAAAATAACTTGTACACTTAAATTTTGGAAGAATAGGCTTTTGATATCAGTATTTAATAAAAAAACAAACAGAAGAAACTGACCTGTTGATGCTATCAGCATAACTAGCAACAGAGAAAATAACAAACTACACAATTTAGCCATCTTTTAATTTCTTCCAAACGAAGTTGTAATTGTTGTTTATCAACTTAAGGATACACTATTTATAGGGTATGAACTCTAAATTCTTTTGGAAGAGTCAAACAACTTTAATAGGAAAATAATAATGATATTTAGTTATATGGTAATTTAGGAATTTAAGGAAAAAATAAAAAGAAGTTACTAAATAATATTTAGTTACTCCTTGATTAATACTTAATGAGATGTATATTCTTATTTGGTATGAAATCCTCCTTTCCTTGAGGACGCCAAAAAATCAAAAATCTTCCTAAAAAAGATTAATAACTACTTACTAGGCAATCTAGCCATTTTAGGAAAAGAAGGAAAAGAAGAATCTGTATTTGTGGTTGTTACACATTGTGATTGGCACTCACAATTCCCATATCGGAAAATCACACATCATAAATCATTATTTATTAAAAAAAAAAAAGATGTAGTAAACATTAATATTTATTAGAAAAAATTCTCTCGCAATACACTTACCTCATGTGGGCTAGTCTAAAGCTCCAAAACCGCTTTTGCTTTAGAAATCACCTCTAATTGGCTCAAATTTAACCACACATCATCCAAAGAAGTCAACTGATTATAAGATATAATTACGTATTTTAGTCGATTATTACATTCTAATTTACTGCACTTTAGTTGAGTCTACGCTTTAATCGCTAGTGTTTTGCTCTAACAGTATGTTTTATACCTTATAGTTATAGTCGTGATTCCGAGCTATATAGATGTTATGAAATGAATTCAAGTGATTTGGAACTTTAAAGTCTGAGTAAAATCCCAAGTAATTAAGCTGGGATCATATTCGGGGGTCAAATTTGATAATTAAGTACGAACGAAGACTTGAGGAGACATATTGCACATTGTCTAGTAAAATCGCCATAACTGTTTGCTCAGAATTCTATTTGTGCTCCACAAAATATGGTTGGAACGATAATTCAAAGGTCTACAAGTTTCATGTTTTACGTTTTACCAAATTCCAAACGGAACAGGGTAAACAATACGGTCGAAATCACAACCGCGGTACTGAACACGGCAGAAAATCAGAGAGCTTGTCTGGCCGCGGTCCTACCGCGTTTTGACCGCGGCCGCACCGCTCCAGGCAGGGGCGTACGCAGAATTTTTCATAAGCGATGTCGACGTTTAAAGAGTGAATACATAAATAAATATAACAATGATGCTATATTCTTAAAAAAATAAGATTCAAATTATAACAATAAAATTCAATACAACTAAAATATTATAATTTTCTTTGGCGTGTTTTTACTTTTTGAAATGTATTCATAAAGTTTCATGGTACTACATATTCATATAAGACATCACACAACCACTCAAATTTAAATAAGTTTCAAGGAATTTAAAACACTTATTTTTCGGTATAAATGTGGTTTCGTCTCATTGATCCTTTCTTCCAAGTTAGATGAACTTTCAAATGTTAAACTTGATTTTGAAATCTTAACTGGTGCTTTAGGAGGATTTCTTTCCACTAAAACTAAAGTTGAATTACAAATTAAAATAACCCCTAAATAATTCACGAATCCAACTCACAAAGAATAATGTCTTCAAGAAATTCCACTAAAAAGAAAAGTAAAGAAAAAGAGATAAATATGTTCAATATGCATCTGCTACTACCATCAGGGTTCGAACTCCTTACCACTCACTCACTTTAAGCTGCATATCCAATGAACCAGGACACACTTCTTGGAAAGATTTGTCATTTTATTGTTTATAATGACTTATTTTGGAATATTATAAATTTAATAAAATATATATATTTAATGAAATTTTCCGACGAAGCGGTGTCGGATGTCACCGCTTGCACAAGGGGGCATCCGTCCCTGGCTTTAGGCGTAAAAAAAGCCCTATCCGGGACAAGGTTATTTCGGTCCTACACTATTCCAACTTGTATAAAAGGGGTCCTAAACTTATTTTGAAGAGGGGTGACATATTTTGGTTAAAATTATACCTAAAGAGGCAAGGAGGATCATTTGGCATCAATCTTTAATCTTATTCTTTGTTCGTTTACCTTTGAATATGAATTATTTTGTAATTTTTGTTATTTTCATGAGTAGCTAACTTTTCTAATCTAAAGTTTTGGTGAAACCCGTTGGGGATGAATTGGTTGTTATATTAATATATTTTTGAGTTGGTTGTTAATTTTTATCTGTTCAACTAAGTTTTGATTTTAGTTAATTAAAAGGATCCTCAATTAGCCGTTCCTATTTATTATGTATCTACTTGAGAGAGAGTGCATATTTAGGTAGTTGTTTGAAAAACATCACTCCTGGAATACAGACGAGAGTCATAACCGATGGTTTAGAGGTTGGATTAGAGATAATGATACCTCGGGTGCGATCTAAGTGAACTGTAATGTTAATCTAGCTAGCGTAGCTTGAGAGAGTGCGTCTAATAAATTATCATAATTGCTTGAGAGAGATTTATGGTAGCTGGAGAGTTCATGATTGATAGAGGCAACTAATTCACAGCTATAAGAAATATACAACCAAGGAAATCAACGACGGAGGAAACCATTACCTTAGACCTTTATTTCAATTGTTTACAATTCAAGAATAGTTAGTTTTCAGCTATTTATTTATTTTCAATCTTGTCTTCGTGATGATATTAAACAAATACAACTAGGCCTTATTTCTCTGTGGGATTCGACTTTGGACTTGTAGACCGTATTATATTTGTAGCGACTGCTTATCCTTTTTAGGACTAGAGTTGGGAGTGATCAAATTTTGGCGTCGTTGCCGGAGAACTAAATGTGAAGTTGTAGTTGTATATATTGCTAGGGTTGAAGTTTGGATTTTTAATTTTGTTTTTTTTATTTTTTTATTTTTATTTTATTATAATTATTGATTTGAGAAACATGACATATTGGAATTATGGGAATTTAGGTATAGATAGTTTTACTATTGATCTTAATACATATTGTGAAAGAAACTACCCATGGCAAAATTTTCAAAACGTTCCTAGGAGAGAGTTATGTGCACCAACTCAATATTATTTGTGGAATGTGTGTGATGTGTGTGGTTGTCAAAATGGTCACATTCATGGTTGTGCTTATATTTCGTTATTTTTTTCCAACCCCTTACTATGATGGTTCTACATTTTCTTGTGAAGTTAATAGGAATAAATAACCTGGGAACGCGGACATGAAAGAGATCAAGGATATGCTAAAGTGCCTTCTGGAACAAAACAATGAGAAACAATTCACATAGAAATGCAAGAGGCAACTATTCGCAAGTTGGAGGCTCAATTGAGTCAAGTGGTTAGAGCTTTTAATGTTCAACAAGCCAATATTGAGGATAATAGCCAAGAAAAGCATGAATTTGAGGTGTTAATTGGGGAGGTCAGAGTAAAACATCAACAACCTAGCCAACTCAAATTTGAAGATGTCAATGTTGAAGAAGTGAGACTAGAGTCAACCAAGGACATTGGGGTACAAATTTTGTTGACTCTAGTATCATTGATGTTGAGGATGTTGAAAGTCCCGAAGTTCATGTGTTTGAGTGCATTGGTCCTCACTCTAAACATTTTTCTATATTTTGCTTGGATGACGTTATGGAAATAGAGTCATCTGAGCCGATTGAGAAGTCAAGGAATGAGGAACAACCTGCCTACATTCTGGAATTTTTCTTGCCAGAAAGACCGGACTACATACCTCATCTAAAAGCCAAAAATTATAGAATAGTGCAATGGTTGCTTGGGCCAGTTAGATTTGTTCCTCCACCCCTAGAGCATAGCCAAAAACTTGATGCTAAATTGGGGGTTCAATTCATAAGCTCGAGGTGGAGGCAAAAAGTGATTCGCATCGTACCGGGATGTTAAATTAAGTGCATGTTGGGAGGCAACCCAGCTTTATTGCTTTCGTTTATTTTTTTAATTGTATAATTTTGTAGTGTTAATATTTTTTTATTTGCTAGGATCATGGAAATTAAAGGTATTTGAAGGATGCAATAACAAACCAAATGGTTGAACTAAGTATGAGGTACCCGCATGAAGGACCAAGCTTGGGAGAAGTCTAAGTACCCCACGACCTACTAGTGCTTCGGCCTTCGGCCTACCAGGGAATTTCTTTTAACCTCTTGTATGTATGGGTGTTCATTGGGGACAATGCATAATTTTAAGTGTGGGGTGAGGAGATTGTTTGGGTGACATTTCATGCTACATTAGCTGTGTTAAATTAATTAAATAATTTTTTTTAAAAGATTGGACTTTCCCTGATGACGGATCTTCTAGACAGTTTTCTTGAGGGAGTTAAGTCTAAAGAAAATACCAAATTTTGTTTTGTTTTAGGTAGTGTAGTAACTCCCCCTTGGTTTTTCTTTGGGCCATGGTTCTTTTCCAAGGGTTTTATTTGAACCGGGTGTAGTTAATTTTTTTTTGGGAGTAGGAGTCATTGTGTTGTGTTGTGAATTGAAACAATATCTCTTGACTTGGTTATGCCTTGATAATAGTGAGTACTTTGGTTGTGACGCTTATGCTTAATTTTTTACTCTTGTATAAGTACCTTAAATTGTATTATCTTAACTTTGCTTAACTACTTTGACAAGAGTGTTTGTGAACCCAATCCTGGGTGAGTTATGTTCCATGTGTATGTAAGGTTTTTCATTATTCCGTGCATTGCATTGTAGTTAACCCCTTTGAGCCTCTAATCCTGTTTCTTTGGCAACTACATTACAAGCCTTATCCATTTGCTTGAATTAACCATCTATTTGAACCTTTTCACCTCACGAGCACTTGAATGTTATGAACTTTGTAAAAGTTAAAGTGTGGGGTGGTTGGTTTGGCTTTTGAGTGGAACTTATTGAGTAAGGAGAAAGGTGCACTGTTTTGAAAAAAGGAAGAGCCACTTGAATTTAAAAAAATATAGTTGGATTGTTATGAAAAAAGAAATTCTTGATAAGTGGTGGTTCTTGACAAAAGTGTGCTTAGAGAAGAATGAGGTAATTTATATTGATGTGAAGGTGGTGTTTGGTTTGACATAAGTATGGAGTTTAAATGTTAAAATGTATGGAGAGGCCTTTGTCTATAGTTGTTCAGGCGTTGGCCAATAGGTTAATGGTGTTCTACCTTGTGTGATTGCACAGTCGTCCTTGTCTGAGTGCATCAAAGAGTTGGACTTACCTAGCGGGTTGGGTTAGATGTCATCACGACTTGGTGGGATTTTGGGTCGTGACAATAAGATATGCAAAGAGAAAGTGAGCTTTGTTATTTCTTCCAAGTGTTCAAGTATGTATAAAAGGATTTTCAGTACCTCTATTTATAAGGTTACACTATGGAACACTAAAGGGTTAAGCATTAAGATCACAGGGAGAGATCATGGGTAAACTTATGGAGGTGTGGTTGTTACAACCATAATGGTGACAAGTAATGGGGAGTTAACTACATCATGGGGAAGAATAATGGGAGTAACTTCATTAAGAGTTATGGACATCTACCGTAAGCCATATATTTCAAAACAAAACAATATGAAAGTCGCTTCTTGTTTTGAGGATTTTTTAGAAATTGAAGACTAGTTTGGACATTAAACTAAGTTTTTACTTTGGATGCTACACTAAGTATTTACCCATAAAAAAAAGTTTAGGAAATTCTAATGAGATTCCAACTGTTTAGAGGAAACCATTAAGCTAAACTCATGAGTCATGATAAAGGAAGTGTCTTTCTTACTATCTTGTCCTTTTTTTATGACTTCTCTTATCCTTTCCTTTCAATTCATTCACTCCTTTCTAACAACCAAAAAAACCATAGAACAAATTTTCATTTCATTAGTAAGCAAGGTACACAATATCATTCAAGTTTCTACATATACATAAACTTAAACAAAGAAATGGGATACTTATTACAAAAAGAAAAAAAATCTACATTCATATAACTTTCATATACGTCCCATTTTTTATACATGCTATATCAGAGTTGCTCTTGCGCGCAGATCTAAAGAAGCACTTTTATTTCTCTTTTTGACGGTTTTCATAGATCATAGTACCTTTTTTTGTTTTAATTCTGAGTTCCCAATAGAACCTTTTACCTATTCAATATGATGATCAGAGTAGAGTTTGAGGCTATCGGATCGCTAAACAAAGCTAGTATCCAGAGGTTACTACGCTTGACCTCTAGACCAACAATCATCATGGTGAGGTAAAGTATCTTACGGTATCTGGATGCATTTTATAATTTAAACAATCATAGGGTGAAAATAGTGAGATTCTTGCTTTTTCATGTTTGGATGTAGGGTTTCACGGTCTGAGTTTTGAAATTGGATGATAAAAATGTTCGACTGGATTCTCAGCATATTGGGGGAGATTGATGAGGTTTTAGTTGTCTCCGGTGACCTTACATTGATTTGTTCAAGGTTTAGATATGGCAGGGGGTGAGATAATGAGAGAAAAGTGAGAGAAAGGAGAAATAGGGGCGGCTGGGGTCAGGAGAAAATGATTAAGGTTTAAGGGTATTTTTGTGAGTTAAGGGGTGAATCCAATCTGAGCTATTGGATATTTTTTATCAACATCTCTAATAATTTGTGACAAAAAAATAAATAAAATAAAAGAAAATGTAAGTGGTTTAATGGGGATTGTTGGATTGGTGTTGATCTGATTGGTGATGTAAATAAACCGGAAGGTATAAAATTAAAGGGAATTATGATTAATTTTGGACCATTGATAAATTTGATCAATGATATTGATAGATTGTGTTTGTTATGGGAGTGGCTTTAGATGGGTGACATAGCTTGATGTGATTGGTACAGAGGGAGTGGTGTGGATTGCCAAAGGTGACGGCTAATGGGATGATCGGACCATGTCAGGAATATTTGGGCGAATTAGTTTGGTATTTGAGCTGGAATTTAAATTAAATTACAGTGACCTTAATTAAAAATTATCAATTGTAATTGTAGCCTATTTTAAATGTTAACCTCCTTTTTTATAACTAAATTTATTAAACTTACTACATCCCAATAAAACATAATCAAATGAAATTAATAGATGTGTTACTAATTAATTATTTTAAATTAAATTTATATTATCAAGATAAGTAGAAAAATTACAACAGTCACATATTAAATTATGAAAGCTAATTATTCGATTAATTAATTAAAGTACTAAAGGCGGTATAATTATTTAAGACCAAATTATTATAATTATATAGTAAATATTATTAACTATTATTATACTTATTTATCTATTATATTATATTTATTTGAGTAAAATAGATACTAATAATTTTAAAATATCCTACTACATTATTGTTGATCAATAAGCGTAAAAAATTTAATTTTAAAAGGGGAGGGTCAAAATTGATCGTGAACAAATGTGTCATCACCTTCTATGAGAAAATAGAAGAGCAAATATTCAAACTTTAGAATAAATAAATACGCACAATAAATAATGATAGAAGAGAAGTTTTCCGAACAGTTATGTATCCTCTCGAAGATAGTTGTAGACATCTCGATACCGATTCGCAAGACTCTACTAGACTTGGTTATGACTCATGAGACCTAAGAAACGTAGTGCTCTAATACCAACTTGTCATGACTTTAAAATCCTCACTTGCTATGAAATCCAAGCGATAATCATTTGCGGAAAATAATAACAAAGACAAAATAAAGGGGTTCAAATGTCAAATAAGCATAAATATAGCAAACAATTGTAACAATACCCAATAAATTGGTAACACATAGTCATGATCTCTAACATGTGAATACATGTTTGAAATTAAATACATATCTAAAATAATAATAGTAATAAAAATAGAAGGAGACGTCATGGACTGCAGTCAAGAATCAACTCTACCTTGGTCTCAACAACTAAATAATAGTCCAGCACTTAACATTCAGTTGGTCCAACTCCTGGATCTACACAATTAAGGCAAAGTGTAGTATGAGTACAACCTACTTATGTACTCAATAAGTATCATTACTAATCTTGGAGAGATTGTGGCAAGAATCACCAATGATACCCATGTGTCGAATCCGTAAAATTCATGAATACACACATATACATATAATCAGTATTGGAATCTATGCATGAATTACAAATAAGACTAATTGTGCAATATATAAGATATGCACTAGCATAGTAATATACAAATCATTCTACACATAGAGGAGATATGCAAAAATAGATAAGTCAGGTTACACAGAGAGAGACATCTATAAAAAATATGTATTGCGTATTATTTCGTCAACTAAAGCAGCATACAGGGGAGATATGCATAAAAGGCATGTATACAATTTTGAAGTTAACACATAGAGGAGATATGTAGTAATAATCATGTATACATCCAAGGAGTTTTCATAAAGGGAAGATAGACATTACTACATCCGGTTTAGAGGAGCTGCTAGGAGATGGTAGCAGACTTATAAATTGGGCCGACTAGCAGGTTCACCTTCTCTTACTTAGGATTAGTACTCACATTTATTTATTGAGAGGTACATGCCACACGCCAGGAGGGATGTGTTAGGAGGCAAGTTTGAGAATTTTCAAGAGGATCGCATGACTATAACCAAGTAAGAGGCGAGATCTAGAGAATAATATTGCTATGCTCCTATCTTTATCCTCACCAAGGCTCGGATTGTGAGGATATTTATTAAGGGTTTAAATTATGGCATTAGGTTTATATGGCTCGAGAGTCAGATATTGGGACTACTTTCACCAGAGTATAGAGATAGCTCGAATGATCGAGTGTATTTGTAGCCAGGGATAAGAAGCTATGCTGAGAGGTAAAAGACCACGTCGTTCTAGTGGTACCTTATTTAAAGGTAAAGTTCAATTTGGTAGGGGCTATCATGGTTGGACCACTCATTCTACACAGCATGTAGCCCATGGAGTAGTGCCTTGGTTGTCTTTTAGCACTCTAGTTCCATCATCCTTCAGTGTTGTCCTAGCAAGTTCGTACCGAGCTTCATCTATTTAAGGTTTCTATAGTGGAAATTCCGACCATCAGAGGCAGTGTTTAGGTTCAACAGCCTCAGCAAGCTAGAGGTTTTTATGAATGAAGAGATCTTTGCCACATGAGAAGGCGTTGGATCTGGCTTGTTAGGGTCACAACTCCATAGTTTTCTCAGGAAGTGATTTTGCACACCAATTGCTCCACCATTTATCTAGTAAGGGGGAGGACATGCAGTTAGAGGTCTTCGTAAAGGAGGGAAACAGGTTAAAGCTAATTAGGTTGATTGTTATTCTTTTCTGGTAGATCAGAGGTGGTGTGCTCAAATATAGTGATCATAGGTATGGTTTTGGTTTGTCATTGAGATGCCTATGTGTTGTTTGATTCGGGGTCTAATATTCATATGTGTCATCATATTTTTCTCCTTATTTAGATATGCCTCATGGTTATCTACATGTTTATGTTAAGTATCTACACCTATTGGTAATTCTATTATAGTATATTGTATATATCGGTCGTGTCTAGTTACTATTAGGGATTATCCAACTAGAATTATATTTTGTTGCTTAGTATGGTCGACTTTGAGTGGATTTTGGGTATGAACTGGATATCTACGTACCATGCTATTATTGCATCTCACCCTAAACCATGATGTTGGCAATGTTAGGGTTACCAAAGCCAAAATAATGGGGTTCTCTTGAACATACCCTTGTATGGTGGTTTCATTTAGCCAAAATAATGGGGTTCTCTTGAACATACCCTTGTATGGTGGTTTCATATCTAAAAGCTCAAGGAATGGTTGCGAAGGGGTGTTTGGTGAATCGGACCTTTGTTAGTTATGTTAGTGATGATATTTCTATTGTTGATCCAGTCCCAAGAGTGAGGGATTTTCCTCATGTGTTTCATGCAGACCAATCGGACATAGCACCACATAGAGATATTGATCTTGGTATTGATTCGGTGTTGGGCACTCGGCCCATATATACTCTATATATCGTATGGCTCCGGTTGAGTTGAAGGAGTTGAAAGAGCAATTACATGAGTTTTTTTATAAAGGATATTCATCAAGCCGAGTGTTTGTCCTTAGGGTGCACTAGTCTTGTTTGGAATGATGAAAGATGGTTTTATGAGGATGAGCATTAATTATAGGCAGTTGAATAAGGTCACTATAAAAAAGAAGTATCCATTACCTCGCATTGATGATTTGTTTGATCAGCTTCAGGGTGTCAGGGTACTCTCGAAGATTGATTTGAGATCGAATTATTAACAGTTGAAGATTAGGGGTTCCGACATTCCTAAGACGACTTTTAGGACTCGTTATGGGAATTATGACTTCTTGGTGATATCTTATTGTTTGACTAATGCCCCAACAACTTTCATACATTAGATGAACAAGGTATTTCATCCATATTTAGATTCCTTTTTTATTTTATTCATTGATGATATCTTTGTTTAGTCTCATAGTGGGGAGAAGCATAAGCAACATTTAAGGATTGTGCTCATATTCAGAGGGAGAAGAAGTTGTATGCTATATTCTCCAAGTGTAAATTTTGGTTGGATTCCGTGGTATTTTTGGCCCTCGAGGTTTCTAATAATGGGATCAAGGTTGATCCAAAAAAGGTTGAGGCAGTTCAGAGTTGGCCCAGACCTTCTGTTGCTATAGAGATCAGGAGTTTTTTTAGGTTTGGCAAGCCATTATCATTGCTTTGTGGAAGGATCTTCGCTTATTGCAGGTCCACTAACCAAGTTGAACTCAGAAGGGCGTTCCAATCGAATATTGTGACAAGTGTATGTAGAGCTTTTAAAAGGTCAAGAATTCTTTGGCTACAACTTTAATTTTGGTATTTCCCTCAGTATCGGGGATGTATACTGTCTATTGTGATGAGTCGTGTGGTTGCCTCAGTTGTGTGTTGATGTAGGATGGTACGATGATTGCCTGCGCGTTGCGCCCATTAAAGGATCATGAGAAGAATTATCTGGTCCATAATTTAGAGTTGATGGGTATTGTGCATGCACTCAAGACTTGGAGGAACTACTTGTACGGTGTGTCTTGTGAGGTTTACACTGGTCATTGGAGTCTTCAGCATTTGTTCAAACAAAAGGACATAAATTTGAGGCTGCAGAGGTGGTTGGAGTTGTTTATGGATTATGATATCACTATCGTGTATCATGCATGTAAGGATGGTAGCGAATGCCTTGAGTAGGAAGGCAGAGAGTATGAGAAGTTTGAAATTTATTCCAGCTATAGAGAGGCCTTTGGCTATAGATGTATATGCGTTAGCCAATAGTTTAGTAGTGTTCTTCCTTGTGTGATTGCACAATCATCCTTGTTTGAGTGCATCAAGGTGTTGGACTTATCTAGCGGGTTGGGTTAGATGACATCACGACTTGATGGGATCTTGGGTCGTGATAATAAGAGATAGAGGAACTGAGCTTTGTTATTTCTTTCAAGTGTTCAAGTATGTACAACATGTTTTTCAGTACCTCTATTTATAAGGTTACACTATGGAACATTAAAGGGTTAAGCATTAAGGTCATACGGGGAGATCATGAGTGAACTTATGGAGGTGTGGTTGTTACAACCATAATGGTGACAAATAATGGGAAAGTTAACTACATCATGAGGAGGAATAACGGGAGTAACTTCATTAGGAGACATGGACATCTACCGTAAGCCATATATTTCAAAACAAAACAATATGAAAGCCGCTTCTTGTTTTGAGGATTTTCTAGAAATTGAAGACTAGTTTGGACACTAAACTAAGTTTTTACTTTGGACGCTGCACAAGTTTTTTCCTATAAAAAAGGTTTAGGAAGTTCCAATGAGATCCCAACTGTTTAGAGGAAACCATTAAGCTAAACTCATGATGAAGGAAGTGCCTTTCTTACTATCTTGTCCTTTTTTTATGGCTTCTCTTATCCTTTCCTTCTAATTCATTCCCTCCTTTCTGACAACTAAAAAAACATAGAACAAATTTTCATTTCATTGGTAAGAAAGGTACACAATATTATTCAAGTTTCTACATGTATATAAACTTAAACAGAGAAACGAGATAGTTATTACAAAAAGAAATAAAATCTACATGCATACAATTTTCATATACATCCTATTTTTTATACAGGCTATATCAGAGTCGCTCTTGCGCGCAGATCTAACGCAGAACTTTTATTTCTCTTTTTGTCGGTTTTCATAGATCATAGTACCTTTTTTTTGTAATTCTGAGTTCCCAATGGAAATGAAAACGAAAATTAAGTACGAAAATATGCTGATATACGGAAGGGAAAAAAAATTCAGGTTTCTGTGGGCATCAAAAAGCCAGAAAGCTAAGTAGATAATTTTAAGCATTTTGAATGTATCCTTTATGGTTGAATGAATTAAAAGTTATCTCTCTCCAAACCAATTTTGAAACTACTCCACTCCTTACCTTATGATTAATAATCTCGAAAGGCTCTGTTCCGTTTATAATGGTTGCATATTGAGAAAAAACGAACTCTTTCCTTTCTTGAAATAAGACTAGGTTGTGACTAACTTTTACGTAATTATTTTATGTACAATCCATCTCCACCTTTTCAATGGGACTGCATTACAGAACATGCCACTGCCTGTGCCCAATGCCTCAGCTTTGTCTTAACTTGTTGAGGATCATCTCTTGCACATATTATCAATAAAATACTTTTTAATTTTAATATTTTATTGCGCAAGAACCACATAATATTAAACCCATTATGCATTAAAATAGTAACACACAGCTGCCAACTCAATGTCTACTTTGTCATCCTTATGTATGATGAGTTCCATGTTTGATTTTCCAGGGGAAAGAAGACTGGAAGGTTCATGTTCTACAACTTTGGGAAGTGAAACAACTATGTGACTGCTACAGCCCTGTCTATTGGGTAGACCACAAACTAAATCTACTGTATAATAAAACCACAAAGCTCCACCACGAAATGGTGATCTACCTTGTTAGCCTTCATAGTTTCCATTTATTCACTGTTTGACTTTTTTAATCAATTTAAGAACTTCATTATTTCATTGTATTGTTATGTAGGAACGGTTACTGTTTTAATATTATTGCATGCCAGTTTATTTATGGTACTTATGACTCTTATGTTTGGATAATTATTTATGCGATTTATGCTGGAGTAACTAATGTTGTTTGTGTTTTTGTTTTTGTTTGCCTTTCTCTTACCTGCGCCGAGGGTCGATTGGAAAAAGCCTCTCTGCCCTTTCGGGTAGAGGTAAAGCATGTCTACATATTACCCTCACCAGACCCCACTTTGTGGGAATATACTGGGTTGTTGTTGTTGTTGTTGTTGTTGCTGTTGTTATGTAGGAACGCATTAACTTTATAATTAGTAAAAGAACTCCATTATTTCCTTGTACGGTGACAAAATGAAAGCAGTAAATCTTTTTTCAGAATACATAATTTTTTTATTTTTCTAGATTTATATATAATAATACTTATCATAGGATATACTTGTGCAGAAAAAGACTAGTATGAATTTAAAATGTGAAAATTATAAAAGACAAAGCACCCAGTACTCAGAGGCACTCTAAGTAAAAGAATGGACAAAATTCCTCACAGTTAGATTAAATGAACTACATGAATTTTTTATCTTCATTCCTAGCTGTTCAGGAAAAGGAAGCCCCTTGGCACAAATTATGTCTATTAGTTATTCGTGTGGCAAAACAGTAGCCACTTGCAAAACCTTATAGGCAAATTTCCTTCATATTTGCTTTAAATACTGAAGATATGACAATCGTTGTGCATAAACTTTAGAAGGAACATGTATTTCCAGTTTCATAGTCCAAGATAACATTTCTTAAAGAAGGATGTATACCACACTCTCTTCGCTTCATCCCCAACGAAAAGGGAAAACTCAATTTGCATAAGCTTGAATCAAAGCATAAAGGGTATTTTACTTTATATGTAGCTATCTCTCTCTAGCCCATTGGACAAATGGAGGGCTGACACTCTCTTTTACAAAGCACAAACATAGCACTTTTCATCGGTGGATTACACTAAAGGACGAAGACACTGGTGCAAACTTAATTCACTCAATTCTTTTGGTTTTTACTCAGTAGACTGCTATTTGATTTATTAGGCGAGTATAACTAATCGATGAAAGCATTCCACAAAGCCACAGCTTTCGTTTGCACCATAAGATAAATGCATAATTTATTGAATTGGTATGACCAACTCATCTAAAAGCTTAAACTATTAGAAAGAGCACACTTTTAATTACTTAATTATATTATGTCTCTATGTGCCCCCTCATGTGTTAGCCACATTCTTTTTTCCCCTTAGCCAAACAAGCGGAACAATTTTTTTTTGTTTTTTGGGCAATGGTGAGATTTGAAACCACAAGCTCTTGTCTGCTCTAATACAATGTTAAAGTGTATGTCTATTTAATCTGAAGTTTATGCTGTTAGAGAGAGCGCACACTTTTAGGCTTAATAATGGACAAAGAAACCGTAATTTTATTCCCCTAGAGTCAAACAAAACAAACAAAATAAAGTGGGACAGGGAGAGGATTATATAAGTTATTCTAATACTAAAAAGTACTAACGAAAAATAGTGCATCTTATATTTCGTGGCATTAATCGTATGAATCTTTTCCCACAGTTTCCCAGAATATTTAAAAATTATCTAAAATTGTGACGACTCTCAACTTGAATATAGGTCCCAATAGTACTATCTAATTATCATTTACATATTTTACATGATGATTTTATACATCTCAAATTGGGATTTTAAAATTTTCCAATCCCCTCCTAGAAATTATTACACTTCCTTTATATATATATATATATGTTTGTTACATTATTCATTCCACTTTGCCTTGGCTTTAAAATTAAGGATAATTTCATACCTATACTTTTAATATTTCTTTTGATTATTAATAAGATTTTCGCTTAGAGATTTGAGGTTGGAACCTGAGTGTTTTCCTTAGAAGAAGAGCCATACCCGGGCTAAAAATTCGCCATGCATCGACAGAGTCACTCCTAGGGCTTCCAAATGATGAGGACCTACCTCAAAGAGATGTCGACGACGAGCTGGATCCAGCGGGAGAGGGTAATGAACCTTTGCTACCAAGGATCGAGATTGGGCTCGTGGAATATTGGCGGTTCACCGCGAAATAAAGATCGAGCGCTGGCAACGTGCTTTATAGCCTCTGACCTTCTTCTTCGTTGAACCCAAATCCTAGTTCGATGCAGCCTTTGAGTTCATTGAGGTCCTCGTCTGTCAAGTCGTCGGGGTCGTGAATCCCTTGTTTCCTCCTTTCCTGGAGGAGAATTTGACGACGTTGTTTCTCCCATGCAATATCACGTGGAGTCTCGCACATAGAAAGTTGCTTGGATAACCTCTTTCGGTTCCTCCAGAAAGGAGGTGCGTGCTCCAACAGTTGCAACGCGTCGCGCTCCTATTCACTAGAAGATTATGATGATGACACGTGTTTCTCAGGGTTCTTAATAATGACATCCCTCATATTGGCAACTATCACAACAATAATAACTGCTGCAACAATAATAATATGAAATGATTAAAATTTCCAATAATAATAGTGGAGTGGTAGTTGATAGGCAGGCCATGGCGAGAATTAATTAATCACCGCCTTGGACACCCGTAAAAAGAGTTAGAATGAAGGGATCAGGGCGTGGATGGGTGGGTGGGTGGTTGGCCTTTATCTAGATTGGGAATAATAAGGTGAATGAAATGAAAGTTTCTTTTTGTGTTATTAGTTATTAAAAAATGGCATGCACCAGCCCGACCAACTCGTGCAGCTAAGGTTTTGGAACACTTTAATGAGAGAAATGTCAAGGGACAGCCATTCTTTGAGGCCCTTCCCTCTCTCCAACTCTCCATTCATTTGTAACGGTGCCCGTACAGTAAACTTACTAATTTGGTTTCTAGCATGTAATGGCTCATTACCTGAAAGAACCTTGCGTTTATTGCAGGTACAATGGCTTTGTGTTAATTAATTATTTTAGTCCCTCCGTCACTTCTTAATTTATGTCCAGTGTTTGATTTGGCAACCGAGTTTAAGAAAGACTCTTAAAACTTTCGTCCAAAACAAATCATAAATACTTATTTTATTGTAAATCAATTCGTTAAGGATAAAATAAAAAATTTAAGATTAAATTATTTTTAAATAAAATACATAGCATTCTTTTTGCGCCGATTAGAAAAGAAAAGGTGCTACGTAAGTTAAGTCGGAACGAGTATTTTCCTAAAGAATGTCCTTTTACCGAAGTAGCCAGAAATTGGAACTTAAAGAAAAGAAAAAAAGAAGGAACGTAAACATTTTAGGAAAAATTACGCAAACACCGCACGTATATACATTATAATTACTTGTAACGACCCGACCCGTCGTTACGGGAATTACCACCCTGTTACCTTGCATTTTCATATATTATGCTTTTAAAACAGTATTAGAATATATCGGGTAAGTTAGGAGTGATTTGGATTGAAAATGAAACAAATAGCATGTTTGAAGAAAGCTTGAATATGAAAAGTCAACCGAGAGTTGACTATTGAGTTAGAGTGCTCGGAGCTGGATTCTGATGATTCGACTAGTTCCGGGGGATCATTTATGACTTAGGAGAACAATCGGAATTGAATTCGGAGATCCGGTGTAGTTTTAAGCTTGAATTGGCGAATGTTGAATTTTGGCAAAAACCGGATGGTAGGTGATATTTTGATCCGGGGGTCGGAATGGAATTCCGACAATTTCTGTAGCTTCGTTATGTGATTTTGGATATGTCTGCAAATTTTCAGGTCATTCGGACATCGTTTGACCGGGTTTTGGATTGAATGTTAGTTTTGGAAGTTTTGAAGAAACTTAGGCTTGAATTCGTGAATAAATGGAGATTTTGATGTTTAGTATGGTGTTTTTATGATTGGAACATGTCCGTATCATGTTTTGGAGTATGTTGGTGGTTTTCGTTGGGGTCCGGGGGCCTCGGGATGGATTCGGACCATCAACCGGGCAATTAGAACTTGGAAAAACTCTGCAGAAAAACTGCAGGTTCTGCCCAGGCCCTTAAGCCTTCGCGTTCGCGTGGCAAGTGTCGCGTTCGCGAAGGCCAAGCCTTTTTGTGCATCGCGTTCGCGGGAGGGGGAGTCGCGTTCGCGTAGGTCAGGGGTGTTAAGCATCGCGAACGCGTTGCTTGGGTCGCGTTCGCGTAGAGTCGTGATGTTGTGCTTCGCGTTCGCGGGAGGTCCATCGCGAACGCGTAGAAGAAATCCGGGTGGCTGGGAAGTTGAACATCGCGAACGCGTGGGATGAGTCGCGTCCGCGAAGGGTTACAGGATTTGAGCATCGCGAACGCGTGGCCAGAGTCGTGTTCGCGAAGAGTAAGGCTGGTTTGTTCATCGCGAACGCGTAGAGGGTCACGCGAACGCGATGAACAACGGTGTCTGGCAGTGAATTTAATCCAGAAACAGAGAGTTACGGGTTCATTAACCCAAAACTCAATTTCAAGCCCTAGAGAGAAGAAAACTCGAGGAAATCACCGAGAAGTCATCGGGTATCGTCGGAGGTAAGATTCTTGACTCAAAAACATCAATTTATGGTAGTATTAACATTAATCTTCATGAAATTGGGTTGAAATCTTGAAGAAATGTGGCCTAAGTATTAAAAACGGGATTTTTGGATTTGGAAGGCCATTTGAACTCCGATTTTGATAAATTTTATATGCACGGACTCGTGGCGAGATAAGGATCGCGTTGGTGCTAATTTCGAAATTTTCCGAGCAGTGGGGCCCGGGGTCGGGTTTTACCAACTTAGTGTAATTATGAGAATTTCATATAAATTGAAGTGGGTTATGATTCCTTGACCCGTAATTGATATAATTATTGTTATTTGACTAGATTCTACACACGAGGCAACGCAATTCAAAGGAAAAGGCATCGCGGACGATTCTACGACCAGCTAAAGGTGAGTAGTTTGTGTATATTGTAGCCTGAGGGTTCGAAAACCCGGCTTAGCACATTGTGACGCTAATAGGGCGTGGCTCGCACACCGTGGCAGGTGCGGGATTGATTGTGATTGGGGATTGAGACTTGGTCCATCCGGGAAGTGAATAATATGTTGTTAGTGTTGGAAATACACTGTATTTGCTATATTTGTGGGCGGTAAGCCTTGTTTGGGGCCTTGTGCCGATCTGTAGCGTCCTTAGAGGACAATATTTATGTGATAGCTATAATTGCTTAAATCACTGATCTCAGTCCTGGAAATTGTAATCACACTTTTGAAATGCTAAGTCACGGCTTTTGCAAAATTAATAAAGTTAAAGTATTTTTCATAAATTATGAATTGAGAACCTGGAAATAAGGAAAAATGAATTGTTTTGTGACTTAATTGCTTATTGTGGATTGAGTGTGGGATCGGGCTGCACGCCGCAGTAGTTGATATGAGGGTCGGGCTGCACGCCGCAGCAGTATTGCGCTTGGGCTGTAGGAGCCCCTCCGGAGTCTGTACACACCCCCAGTGAGCGCCGTCGACGTTAAAAGGGATCGGGCTACACGCCGTAGCAGTTATGTGCATTGCATTGCATCTGTATTTGTTGAATTACTCTGTGGTAGTTGTATTGTATTGTTGTTGCTAGTTCGTAGGAGATTCGGACTGTAGTGTAGCTTCATATTGTGGTATTTTGTGGATTTCTTACTGTCAGCTACATATATATATATTTGTTACTCACTGAGTACTTAGTACTCACCCCTACTCCCTGCACCTTTTGTGTGCAGACTCAGGTACACAGGAGCAGTAGACGGACATCTCCGGCGTTTACATTGTCACATCGAGTTGCTGAGGTAGCTGCCTACGTTCGCAGAGCCTAGCTCCTCCTCTCATTCCAGTTGTTATTTTATATTTTGTATTCAGACTTGAGTACTTCTATATCGTACTCTCTATTTCCTGTTGGTTTTGTTAGAGGCTCTAGACTTGTGACTCCGGATCTTTGGGAGTGTCAGTACTTTCGTTCAGTATTAATATTATTGGAGTTCTTAAACTCATATATTCTTTTTGGGCTGTCCATTTGGGGACTGGTATTGTGTTATAATTAAATTGTTTGTTTGGCTGGCCTAGCTTGATTGTTGGGCGCCATCACGACTGGATTTGGGTCGTGACATTACTATTCGTAGTTATACTTTCAGAAAATTATCATATGTAACTATATAATTAATTTTATAGAAAATCCACGTGAATGTACTAAAACAAGAGATCAATTGTTTGAACTAAAACAAGAGACCAACAACACTCGGAGCTCAGGTTGGCTAGACCATGCTTACTAAAGGTCTTGACTTCGAATCTTAATGAGAGCATTTCATTTTTGTGTATTTTGCCTTGTTTGTATTCGTTGCGTGAACGAATGTAGTCAATACAAATTGTGTAATTTGTATACACCCTTATATTTCACCTTGAGTAGGAGAGATCCAAAATATTCCCTCTCCATGAAAACCTAGAATCTTTACTCTTATCCTCCGAGCCATACCCCTACAAAACACATACACAAGCACATGAAATAACTGAGTGAAGAGAGTTCCATTTTTGAATAATTCAGATTCAGATTCAAGTACCAGATTTTGCTTTGCTGAGCTGCTGATGATTTTTGACTCATTAATTTAGTCTCTCTTTGATTTTCTCTTCTTCAAACTTAATTCTAGAGAAACGAGGTATGTCTCTTCTCATATCTGTATTTTTGTTTTAGTCTAATAAAAAAATTGCAATTGTTTTTGCTCTATACCCCTGCTTGGTTGGATTTGCAACGTTATAGTAGTTCTAGCGTGAATGAAATGTCATTTGTGATGTGTCATAGTTAAGATTGTTCTGAATAATGTGTTTTAAATCGCAAGATCTGGATTTTATTTTCAAGCTCCTATATTTCGCCATCATGGTGTGCCGATATCTATCATTTCGGACTGGGATACGCAGTTTACCTCACGTTTATGGAGAGCAGTTCAGCAAGAGTTAGGCACCCAAGTTCAGTTGAGCATAGCGTTCAATCCTTAGACAGACGGTCAGTCCGAGCGGACTATTCAGATTTTGGAGGATATGCTCCGAGCTTGTGTCATTGATTTTGGAGGCTCGTGGGACCAATTTTTGCCTTTAGCGGAGTTTGCCTAAAATAAAAGCTACTAGTCCAGCATTCAAATGGCTCCATTTGAGGCATTGTATGGTAGGCGATGTCGGTCTCCAGTCAAATGGTTTGAGAGCCGGGAGAGGCTCAGCTATTGGGTACAGACATAGTCCAGGAGGCCTTAGACAAGGTCAAGATCATTCAGGAGAGGCTTCATTTAGCTCAGTCTAGGCAGAAGAGTTATGCAGTCTGTAAGGTCCGAGATGTAGCTTTTATGCTTGGTGACCGGGTATTGCTCTGGGTGTCGCCTATGAAGGGCGTGATGAGGTTCAGAAAGAAGGGCAAGCTTAGCCCTAGGTACATTGGACCATTTGAGATTCTTGATCGTGTGTGAGAGGTGGCTTACAGACTTGCCTTTCCACTTAGCTTGTCAGCCTTGCATCTAGTATTTCATGTGTATATGCTTCAGATGTATCACGACGATCCTACACGTGTTAGACTTCAGCACTGTCCAGTGGGACAATGATTTATCTTACGAGGAGGAGCTGGTAGCTATTCTAGACAGGCAAGTTCTTCAGTTGAAATCTAGGAGTTTTCCCTATGTTCGTGTTCAGTGGAGAGGTCAGCCCCCCTGAGGCCTCGGCCTGGGAGTCCGAGTCTGATATGCAGAGCCGTTATCCACATATGTTCCCTGACTCAGGTACTTCTTTCTCTTGTCTGTTCGAGGACGAACGATTATTTTAGAGGTGGAGGATGTGACGACCCAAAGAGTCATCACCTATTTTCTCATTCGTTCTGTACTTTCGAGGCCTTGAAAACCTTATTTTATATTGCCTCGATTTGCAAGCATAATCTGGGCGCATAGACGGAAAGCTTTTATGTTGAAATATGTGAATTCTATGAAATATTTAAAGATTTTTGATATTAATATGATTAAAGTTGACTTTGGTCAATATTTTTGGTGAACGGGCTAGGACCCGAGATTGGACGGTCCCGGAACGCCCGTAAAAGAATATGGGACTCGGGCATGTGCCCGGAGTCGAATTCCAAGGTCTAGAGCCCGAGGAAAGAATTTTTCTGTGAAATTATTTTTCTGAAATTATTAAGGAAAATGGAAATAAAAATTGATTAAAAGACTGTGGTATCAGGCTCGTATTTTGGTTTTGACGCCCTGTATAGGTCTTATATATTGTTTAAGCTCTTTCTGTGAAGTTTGGTCGAAATCGAACGTCATTTGACATGTTTCAGACTGTAAGTTCCAAATTTAGAAGTTCATGAAGTCTAGAAGAAAAATCATGAGTTTTGAGGCCTGATTCTATGAATATGATGTTATTTTGGTGATTTGATTGCGCAAGTAAGTCCGTAGGATATTTTTGAGGTGGTGTG